>CAUYPK010091813.1:0-43242 GCA_963574355.1 Loris lydekkerianus | reverse complement strand
CTCCTTAGCAAAGTATCCCAGGAATGGAAGAAAAAGTATCCAATGTACTCAGCCCTACTATGAAGCTAAACTATAGCTTTCACATGAAGGCTATAACCCAACAATACCACAAGACTATGAGGAAAGGACCAAGGAAGGGGAAGGGAGGGGGGAGGTTTGGGTGGAGGGAGGGTGATGGGTTGGGCCACATCTATGGTGCATATTTTTATCTATAATAAAAAAAAAAAAAAAAAAAACAATGAATATCACTGCTCCAGGTTTATGCAGTTCCTATGCTCCGAATAACCCTGTAAGAAACATGCTTAACACTACCAATTGTCTTTTACTTCCAAAGAGAATTACAATTCTTAAGAAAACGCTTTGTTAATTGGTGCTTTTCAGATTCCATTTGGAAACTGTAGAAGAATGCAAACAAGGCAGGCTTAAAGTAGTGAGTGGAGCTGGAATAATCACCAGAGTATTATAAAACTACCTTAGAGGTAGATTTGTTCTACTGAGCTCACTGTGTTCCCAGGTGACACTGTTGAGGAGCGCCACAACAGTCCATCAGTTTGTGGTGTGTGAAGTGACCCCTGATCTGCCCTGGTATAGAATAAACCTGCCTCTGCTTTGAATTCTGCTCAGCACTGCTAAGTAGATGAGACATTGTACTAAGAATAAAATGAATTTTGGCTCTGAGAATAAAAGCAGTGTTTTCTTTTTAAAAAAGCATATAAAAAGATTGGTAAAAATGACTTAGTAAATAAAGGAAGAGTAAAGGAGAATGTAAAACCTCAGAGAGCACAGCAATCTGTTAGGAGCCGAGAGTGCCAGTTTGAGGGCCTCAGGGCTCGGCAGGATTTCTCTGCACAGTGCCAAACTCCAGCAATATTGTTATGGTTAGAAAGGAATTTCTCACAAGAGCTAACAAAGGCAGAAGGTCATAAATAAACCCAGCAGGGCTGCCTTGTCAGTTCTCATTATTAGCGCTGCAGGCACTTGCTTTTCTATGGGCTTCTTACAGGTTCATTTAAGTGTAAGAGTTTCTTCTCTAAGATTCACATACTCATAAATAAAATTATTCTTAATCTAGCAAAGTAAAATACTTGAACAGTAAGAAAATAGAAAGTAAGTAAATAAACATGTCAAGGGCTGATACCCCACAAACAGGGAAGGATACAGCTCCCGATGCCCAAAAACTAGAATCCCCGAACTCCCAGCCTGAGTGACCACCCTTAGCAGTGACCAGAAGATGCTCAACTTTCTAACCACTGTAATTGTCTGCAGAATTATATGTGGGCAGGAAATGATGCCCAGCTCCTAAACTCAGGGTGACATGTGTTACAAACTGAGCAAACCACAGCTGGGTGATCATTACTGCAATTATGAAGTGACATTTAGTGTTAACTTTATTGAAGATTTTTAACTGGTAACAAAAAAAGGAAGTATATTAGCAATAGGAAGGTATGTTGATTTTTAGCAATTAAAAAATAGAAATGCACTCCAGGGCCTTTAAAGAGGGAAATCTGCACCTTTGAGCCTTTATCAATGTCTCTTAATTGAACAGATTTAGTTTTTTAATAATATTTAAAAGATGCAAATTAAAATTTTTTTCCTCAATTTTATGTTCTTGTACTCTAAGAGTAACAGCGAGCATAAAATTACAATAATTTCAATACAAATAATAAAGGAGAAAAGATCTGAAATATTTGATTTCATTTACTGCTAACTCAAAACAAAAATATACTTCCCTCAATAACAAGAAAAATTATTACATGATGTCTTCTAATTTCTTAAAAGAAAAAGGAACAGAAGGAACAATTTAAAGCAGCATAGCTCATTATTCTTAAATAAGATAAACAAATTAGAAAACAAAATAGAAAAAATTATTAGTGCCACTATTCAGAGCTACCCAAATTGTAACATTTTACCATATTTCCCTCTAGTCTTTTTTCTTCAGTAAAACGGCATATCTTTAAGCATAATATGTATGCACAAATAAGATATCGACAGACCTACCTGCTATCCTTTATCAAGAAAGTGAACACTTTGTTCCCCAAATGATTTTCAGCTTTATAATTTATGCATCTTTTAATAATGTTATTGTCGATTACATCATGCCCTTAAAGGCAACTCAAGTTTCCAAGGGGAAAACGTTATCACGTAGGCTAGGATGCAGGAATACCGTTTTGTGTAGTTACCTAGACAGGCCTGGATGCTGGGCTATTAAGTCTGATGTACTACAAAGAAAGTATGTTTGCAGGATTCCTTTCCACCAGCTTACAGCCTCTCATTACCTACCACTCATGATTGCTGGTGTCAAGCTGGTACTGAACTCTTCACAGGGAAAAGTCCCACATTTGTTTTAGATCCTGGCAATTGGTCTATGCTCTCAGTATTCAGGTAAGATGGCCCTCAAATAACATAACATTATTGTACAAGGAACATGAATAAATGCTAAAAAGAGTAGAGTTTAAATGTGAGAGAGTGGTAAGGAACCAAGAGAGCCTTCCTTTCCATGGGTGGGAAACCTGGGTTTTGCCAGAGAACATTTCTGAAGCAGCTACGTTGCTGAATTAAACACAGCCTACCTATAAGAAATTAGTGGTGTTAAATTCGCAATAGGCTGCAAACATCAAATCAAATTTTATTAGATCAGTGGCTTTATAGCCAGGTAGTCCATGGACCATAAACAGTCGTTAAAAATTTGTTCTTGAATATTCTGCCCATAGTAATAAAGAGTTTAAAAAAAAAAAAAAAAAAAACTTCCCATATCTGACAAACTCAGGACACGAATTTATAGTATATAAAAAAAATAAAGTGAACTGCAGTAAGGCTTGGCAGCTACTCTATGTCAATATTTCCAAATTAGATGATCAGTTCCTAGAGCTATTTAGCAGATGCTAAGAGGACTCACACTCAAGTGCAGAGTAAGAAAACAAAACAAACAACAAAACCACAGTATTACAGATAAAAATGTGGCAGAAGACAAATATCAAAACGTGAGGCGAGGCCAGATTTCACCACCTCAGAAGAGAAACACTTAGGAGCTCTTGTTAGAATCCATATGGAATTTCCGCCTGGTGCAATGGCTTATGCGTCTAACCCCAGCATTTGTGAGGCCGAGGTGGGTGGACTGCCTAAACTTACAGGTTTGAGACCAGCCTGAGCCAGAGTGAGACCTCATCTCTAAAAAACAACCGGGTGCTGTGGTGGGCGCCTGTAGTCCCAGCTACTCAGAAGGCTGAGGCAAGAGAATCACTTAAGCCCAGGAGTCAAAAAAAAAAAAAAAAAAAAAGGAAGAAAGAAAAAAAGAAACCGTATGGAATTTTCGAAACTGAAACAAAGCCACAGCAAGGATTTACTCTTAATCCTGTGTTTTTAAAATGTGCAACTGAGGTCCAGAGAAGCTAAGTTATTTCTATCAAAACTACACACAGGTTCTATGGACACAGATTACATTAGGATGCAATGGTCACCCACCACATCAGCTAGGATAGTGATGGATTCCTCCCAGAGTATAAAGGGCAAAGGGTGTGTGTGTGTGTCTAGTCAAATGCACAAATAGTTGCAGTTTCTCTATGTATCTAGGTCCGTATCTGTCTCAGTCTTGTTTCATTTAGTAGAGATAAAACTTGTAAGTGGCACTGGAGGAACACAGCTACGTGGAGGTATGCCACAGTATACACCATAGCAGTTCAACAGGTTCTTTGGTGATTAAAACAAATCTTTTATTCTCTAGTTTCTATCCTTTGTTCTGTCTCACATAATGTTTTCTCCAGTTCTCCAATTTCCTGGACTTGCCAAAGTATTCACTCCACCTCCTTGTGAGTGAGTCACACCAGCTGCCTTGCATGGTCCATAACCAAGAGACCATGAACAGACAAGTGGGGCCGACCAGCTCCCACCGCTGCAGACACGCACACCTGTCTTCTCAACAGGCCTACCTGATCTGGGCAGGAGGCCCCCCAAAACAACAAAAAGACTCATAATTCAGTTCAGAGGGAATCCATACAGCAGCAAGCAAATACATTTTATAACTGGTACTGATGGTTCTGTCTGCTGACTCCCCACAGGATGTGTAAGAGGGAACAGAGGAGAACTAGATGGTTAAGCAGACTGTTTTGTGAAATCATGATCCATGAAGCAGACCATCTGTGATCTAGCACAGTTCTCAACCAACAACGGATCCGTTGTGCAATCTGATATGGCAAATAGTTTATTTTATAGAGTTCTGACTTCTGAGGTATCTATAATTGTTTAGGATCTTAAACATATGGGGTATGGCTGAAACTGAATTCACATCCCTGAAAGCAGTCTGAAGAGCTGGCCAGGGGTAACCCGTCACTCCAAGAGTCGGACACAGACCAGAAGAACAAGGAGAATGAGGACTAGAAAGAAAATGGGGAAAGGGAGGGAGAGAAAGGGTAACACAGCACGGTATATAGTACGCAGACGAGTATTTAAATGCTTTTTGGATGAATAAATACATCAATGATGACACATGGGGAAAAAAGCAGACAAAGCTTTGGAGAGATCTGGCAAGTAATGAATATTGTTTGAGATTTTAACCAATCACTGCTAAGCTAGTAACAGAGAAAACTCTACATTCACAACTGAGCAGGAGGCACTTTTGTAAGAAGCAGGAAAAGGTGGTGCTCTGGGCAAGATGCAGCCCTGGGGACCCATGGTGCCCCCCAGAAGAAAATGGCTGAGGAGATGGGGGCAGGGAGACCACCCCGAGCATGGTACACCAGGCAGTGTCAAAGCCCATGTGTTCTCAAGAAACTGACATTAGATGCACCACCAAGGTGACCCTACCTCGACAAGCTGTGGCTGTATTTGTACTTACCTGACACAGCCTAAGAGCTTCGTGGTTAGGGCACGGGCCTTGTGGTCCAAATGCGGGTCAGGTCTTAATGGCTCCTAATTACTAACCATTCACCCATGTGACTTAACCCTCTGAGATCTCAATTTCTTCATAGATAAACTGTTAAAACTGCTGTTAAATCTTTGTTTATAAACGACATAAAAGAAAGCATTTGAAATACTGCCTGGCAAAGAGTGAAAATACAATGAATGAAAGCTATTACTATTATATGATGTTATTCTTATCCTAATATCACTGAATTCTGATAGCCATCTCATATAGGGGGACAACCACTGCATTTCACACACAGGGAACAGGGTCGGAGGGTGAAGGGATGGGCACAGTCTCACTCTAGCCTCTTTCTTTGAAGCCTATTTTCAAAGTTTCACCGTTCACCACTCCAGAAAATATTCCTCTCCTCCTTGATACTATTCCTTCTATCACACCAAAGGAAAAGACAAGAAAAAAAGGCAGAGAAAAAAAAAAATCGTACTCTCTGTGTTGTCCAGGAGGTTCATTTTGTTCCTAGAATAGAAATCGTTTAATAATCCAAGTGCATCTTCTTCCACTCCCAATAGTTTTGCTTTGATAGAAAATTAAAATCTCTCCCCCCTCCCACCTCTGGCAATTAGTTTCCAGATCTTCCATTGGAACAAAAAACAGCAAAATTCCATCATCAGTGTCCCATCAGAGAAACTAAATGTGAAATGTGATCCATTCTTTGGAATAAAAGAACACTGTGAATTCAGATATAAGCTACCTGTTAAAGGCTCTATTAGCATATAGGCAACACAGTGTTTTGGCCTAAAAATGTCATCAAAATTAAGACTTTCTTCATTGACATATTTAGATATTTAATGGAATATACTTTCAGACTAATGTACATTGTATTTTATATTTAATTGTCAGGAGACAATTTAAAATTCTTAGATTATCTTTAATACACAGTCTTCAGAGAATAGTGATTATAAAAGGAAGAATAGTTAAAACAAGATCAAAAGGAAATCAAGTATACCATTTCTTGTTTCCTGTAATTTTTAAATAGTTAACTCTCAAGTAACCAGTTTTCAACGCAAAGGAAAGATTACTTTCTGTGATGGCCATCATTTTAAAAACTCTCTTTTAATAGCTTTCAGAGATAGTAAAAACTGATGTTCACAGAAACTCCTTGAGCAAAGTCATCCTTTCTTCACGCAAAACTTTTAACTTCTTGAAGTGGAGAAATAAGATTGTTTTCTGTAGTGAGACTAACCAAACATGGCTCATCACTAGTGGCCGACCACTGTTACTGGGGTGGGGATGCTTTTTGTGGGATGGATGGATAATGAATCCAGGGGCACAAAAGGGATTCCGGGGTGTTGCTGTGCTTTTGAGAAAATGTATCAAGCTATACATCTGAATTTGTGCATGTCCCTGTACTTATGTATACTTCCAAAATATTTACATCTAAAAATTTGGCTTCTACCGAATGACAGCATAGTTATTTGTCATGACATAGGAAAAAAGCAGCCATCTCCCAAGTCCTGGTGGTCCTATTTCCTCTGATAGGTTAACATGAACATGTGCTGAACTCTTCCTCAGCATCTCCCTGAAAATATGACCTGCTTTCAGAAAAGCAAGAAGTCCAATTTAAGCGGAAGTTCCTATGGGTAGGTAATGGTTTGACCTCTGATCCCACCACCACAATTGTTCCAATTCTTTAATGATTTCCCTGCAGGGTTCATTTACCAGTTCTGGGTCAAAGACCAACATGCCCATGAAAGTCAAGGGTCGACACAAGCAGTGCTTGACCTATTTGGGAATAACGATGCCATAAAGGCACCTTTCATCAATTAGACATGGTTTTTGAATTTAAAAGCCCAAATGACAATATCATTATCATTTACATTAACAAATTCATAGCACACACGTATGGCGTGATACGTCTTGATTAAGGTAGAGAACCAATAATATCCAGAGTCAAAGTAGTTTCTGCTTTAAAACCGTTGGAAATTTTACTTTATAATGGTTAGTATAATATTTGAGAGTATTTTCTATTTGTTTCTTAGACTTTCCTTCAAATTTTTAGCAATCTGCACTTCTTTCAACTTAACATTCCTCATGACTTTGACCAGCGTGATTACACACGGGATATGGACTCAGAAAGATAAATTTTCTGAAATGATAAAATTCTGCTTTAATAATTTTACTTAAACACCACTTGTTTCCTTTTATATACATATACAGAACTATTAGCAAATAATAATTTGTTAAACAAACTATTCCAGTAGAGTATAAGCTGATGTTGGCACAAAAGCTCTATTTGGACTTAAACATAGAGGGTTTTTAAAAATTTCATTTAGTTCTTAGTAAAGAACAAAAGAATTATAACTTCCCTCCACTGTTACTTTGTACAGAAGAGAAAGGAAAGGGAGCTGACACGAAAAAAAAAAAAGAAAGAACAAAAGAAAAAGGAAAAAGCGGGAAGAGGATGAGCATGAGGCGAAGGGGGTGGGAGGAGGGTGCAGCAGGCACCTGCCCTCAGGGCCTTTCTCTGAAGTGTACGTCAGACGGGTCAGTGGACTACGAGGGACGGGTGGGGCGTGGGGCGTGACGCTCTTCATACTAAGGGCAGCTAAGGAAGCACTTCAAGTCTACGAATCCAGCCAAGATTGTGCATCCTCCACTTGGCTGACCTCGGGTTGGGTTACAAGCATGTTGAGAATGAGAAGGGTAAAAATTAAAACAAATGAAGACCTCACTGTTCGCTGTGGGCAACAAAATATGACACAAAAAAAATGCTAAGAAGATTATTTCTCCATCAGTATGAACACCGGGTATGGCCTCTGAACACTTTACTTTGCTTTTTTGTATGATAAATTGGATATCCCCGGCAAACAAGTTTTCCGGGGAAAGGAACTTTGGATTCTCATGCACAAGTATCATAATAAGCAGACACGTACAGCTACCTCAAAGAGCACCATCAGCCTCTAGGTCACAATACCCCCTCCCATCAGAGCAGGGGGACTGACCTATCTCAGGAACAACTGCATCCCCAAGTGAGGGGGCTTAAAGAGGCAAAGAAGGATCACAGAGGTTCCACAAGGCAAAGGTGAGGGTGGGAGGAACGAGGACACGCAGCTAGCACGGAAGCCCTGCTGTGGAGAACGGGGTGGGCTCTCCCAGTGGGATGCTACAAACCCTCAGGTTGTTTCACCTCCCACGGTCAGATGTACACATTCTGCACACCTCCCCGGGTGACCTCCTCCGGGTGTGTTGCCCGCAGGGTCAGCACAGCCTTGCCTATCTGGGCAGCAGGTGAGCCTGACTGGGAGATGGTCCATCCATCTCTCAGTATGCTCCTGGTCAAACTGCTTGCTGAGCCTCACAGAAGAGAGAACCAGACTCTAGTCTTAAGAACATTTGCTAATGCAACGTCACCCTATGATAATCATGATAAACTAAAACTCTCCCTGGTAACACACTGGCCATTTGGAAGTTGTACAAGAAATAAATTGTTATGTCTACCCATTGGCAGTAATCCCATACAAAAACAACTATTATAAATAAAATTAGCAAGTTTGACTTATGAGGAATACACTTCCTAAGCGTTTTACGTTTTACACACATTTTACTTTGGAAACTCACAAGCACCTGATACTTGGTTCTTGCAGACTCAATTCTCACAGAGTGAAACTCACTTTGTACAGGCAAGTCAACCATCTAAAAAACAACAGAGGACGCAATGGTCCTTTGAATGTTCGCACTGACTTCTTGTTACTAGCCTCGTGTCCCAGAGTATCAGCTACCTTCCTCTGAGCCTGTTTCCTCTTTTGTTGAGGTAGCATTCTACCACCTGCCTCGTAAGAAGGAGCATTCCAGGGAAAGCCCTGGTTAAGAAAGGCTCTGCAGAGCACCTGGGGTCCTTTGCTGCTCAGGCTATGTCGGCCTCCCCCTTTCTGCCCTCACTCACGCTTTCACACTGGCATGAAGAAATGACTGGTGGCTCATTCACCTGTCCCAGCAACTGTCCTGTCTCTTGGCACTTGGTTGTAATCAGTTAAGACCAAAAATGTAAAAAAAGGAAAAGCCGCCATATGAAATATTCTCTAATTCTTCAACCTATAGAGTAAGGATGGTCCATTTGGACTCATCCATCCTCATTCTGAAACATAACTTATTTCTTTAAAATATTATTTTAGAACATTATCAGATTAACAGACACTTTGTGCAGAACAACCACCATCACGGGAGGAGCAAGGTAAGAAGACAAGTCTGCCATCGGTCTCCTGGGACCCCTGCCTCACACTTCCCATGAGGCTATAAAGGAAAGTTTTAAAACCAAACTCACATCTACAGTAATTAACAAAAGCAGATACAGAAACAGGGAAAACCACAGCAGCAACAAAGAGCAAAAGAACTGAATGTAGCCGTGCACTTGGAAAGGGGGTTTAGTTCATCCCGACTGCACTGCCGAACATCTTGTCGTCTCCAAGGAGTGACGGCACTCATCAGCTGTCCCCAGCACCTCTCCCATTTACTGTCTCACTTCTCTCCCTGCAAACTCAGTGAGCGCTTCATTAGCTGCTGGAAAAATTCACCCTGCTACCATAGACATATTTCCCACCACAACATGATGCAGGCCTGGAAAGACGACAGCACAGACACTTCTGTTTCACTGTCCTTAATAGGATTACCCGAGAATACAAAAATAGGTTTTCTATGTTGTGAAAAGTACAGAAAAGACTGAATCAATTGTCTTTTAAAATTTTCTGGTCTATCATCTAATGACTGGCACTCTGTACGGATAGATTAGGCTTACCAGATAAAATACAGGAACCCCATTAAATTTGTATTTCAAAGAAATAAATAATTTTTGGTGTAAGTATATGATACAATAGTTGGACTGTTGTGCTCATTGTATTCTCATCTCATTTCAAATTGTACTCACTGTTTCTCTGAATTCAACTATAATGGGAAATCTGTATTCTTCCCCCTAAATCTGATAACCTTGACATGGTTAAAGCCATATTAACTAGGAGTTAAAATACCGAGCCCAATGCCCTGTCGCCCTGCCGGCTGTGTGATGCAGGTGACTTCACCTCTTGGTGCTTCTGTTCTACTGTCTCTGAAAGGTCGATATGACCTGCCACCACCAACTTGCAGGACTGATTCTGGGCTCAAGTGACAACACTACGGCAGGCGCCACAGCAGCTGCAGCACGTCCCTGTGCCGGGGCTGTCCTAAGAGCTCCACAGGAGTCGCGCACTCTATCTTCACAGCTGCTTGAGGCATTTACCATCATTATTCCCACTTAAAAACTCACTATTTTATGTTGCCATTATTTGAACAGCTAATGAATATAAATTCAAGTGCAGCCAAGTTCTTAATTTACTGCTGTAAAAATAAAAATAAGATAAAATGTAAGAAAAAGATACACAAGGTATTCTTTTTGTTAAAGATTTGGAAGGAATTACACTTCGGTAAAAACAGACAGGCCTGTCTCAGTTGAGGGTCAGCCTGAGTCCCCAGCAGGAAGGACACAGACCACACAAGCACCGGGCCTGTGCAGAGCAGAGGCTGGTGGGGAGAACGCCACTCTGTAACGTTTTTTGAAAAGGCTGAAAATGAAAAAGACTAGCAGCTCCGTGGGGAAGAAGCTGTAAAAGATCATTTGTGAGTTAACTAACCATAGATGGACAAAATTAACCTTGGTGTGGAGGAGGGATCAGTTGAAATGGAAAGGAAGGACAGCCCAGAGAAGCTGAGGAGGGAGGCACAGCAGGGGGTTAAGGGCTGAATAAAAACGTGGAAACCAACCACAGCGCTTGCCTGTTGCCGTCTCTGGGCTGTGTATCTGTGCTAAGAAGCATGTTGGGCTCTTCAATGTGATGAGAAGATGAGAAAAATGGAAAAATAAGTATTTCAGATCTACCTTAAGTACATCAAAATGCTTTTAAAGTAAGCTTAAATCTGTATTTGTAAACAGGTCAAAACTTTTCCGCTGTGTGTAAATTTGTTTTAAATGAAAAGCATTATTTAAGAAAAACTATTATAGCAAGCGAATAGTGAAAAAATATTTTTCTTACAATGCCCACAGACCTTGAGATCTTCCACTTAATAATGAAAGTATAAAATGTGTTTGTCTTCATACAGAAAGAGTATTTGGTTAACAATCATTTTTATTCCAGATAATTACTCTAACTTAAAGATACACACATGCCTACTGTACTCTACTGCAAAGCAGAGAGGTCCGGAACGTGCCCTGCGTGAGCATCACATTTGTTCTAATGCCAAAGCTGAGATGCACTCACTATATGCAGAATGTGCTTTAAGAACTGTTTTTAGTGACCGATGGGTTGTCTTTACAGATGTGGACTTATCAGTGCTATGTTTAGTGTTGGTTAACTAGACGGGGAGTTGGCAGCAAAGTTCCTGTTTCATTAATTACATTCTTTTCCAAAAGTTCACCCTGCCTCGGTGTCCAGGTAATTGCAATTAAGTCAGGAATCTGGTAATTAGAAATTCAAGTGCCCTGCCAGGAACAATACACTTCCTCTTGACGTGCTGCCCACAAGAACTAATTCACTTGGAAAGGACAGGAGCTGATGTGAAGTGGCAACGTAGATGTTGATTAAGCAACAAGCACTGAAATAAAGTTCTCTTTTTCTCGTTCTCCCTGAAACCAAATGCATTACAACTCATTTAAACTCCTAGAAAGCATTTTTGAGTTCTGAAACATACAGACAAAAGTAGAATCACTAATACACGTGTTCAAGAGAACTCTCTCCACCTCACTCACCATCTTTCCCAGGCCACATAACTGAGGTTAGAGACCACCAGGTCCACCAGGCAGGAGAACTAGGGTGTTACGGAAATGAAGGGTCACTTGTCTCTTGCTAAGCATTGCACCCCACAGCTTTCCACAGGGTCTGGTCCACTCCAAGTAATTAATAAATGGTGAATAGTCTCAGAATCTGTCTGTAAATACTCACAGAAAAACTTCCGTAAAATGCCAAAATAAACATTTCCTTCATTTTCAACAGACTAATTTCCATTAAATTAATCAGACTCTATCTTTAACTAACCTCATATTCTGCAGTACACTATTGAATATTTACAAATTTACTGTGTAATGTAAGTTTCAGGCAAGAAAGCAAAACATAATGTGTAGCTTTTAAACTATCACTTTAGAAAGTAATAGCTTAGTTTGACTGATCCTTTATCTAAACCATTTTCTAGCTAATGGAGTAATTTCACCAGCTACCTTTATTGCTGACATCATATAAATCTATTATATAACAAGCTGCTATAAATAATAATGTAAAACTTTCATTACACAACATTTTCCTATTTTCTAAGCACTTTCACATTCTTCCATTTGTTTGTAAAATGCTAAAGATAGACAACTAATCAATATATTGTCTCTACAACTAATCAACATATTGTCTCTAAAGTCTTTTCTTATGCCAATAGATAACACATATTGTTGATAAATAAATATATTGACTTTTTAAAAAAAACCTTTCCAAGCTGAAGTGCCTCTGATTATAACTCACGAGGTTGGAACATCCCAGCGAGGTGTTCTGGGTCCTCCATGCATTTCCTACAGAGTCCCCCCACCTGAGGCAACTGTCTGCTGCCTCCTGCCTGCCAGGGGGCCTCAGTACCTCTGAGCCACAGACCACATGGTGCTGCCCCCATATGTCCTAGTAGGCACTTAACTGGTCACATGCCACCCGGCCCATCTATCAGCCCTTATTGCAAACAAGGGCTGGAGCTGTGCCTTGCTCCTGACAGTGTCCTCAGCACCCAGGAGAGGGAGAGTGACCCCAGAGGCTGCAGAATACCATTCCACCTTGAGAGGGAAATCAACGAGCAGAGGGATCAGGATCAAGCAGTTCAATACTTTCGTCAAGAAACAGGTGCTGGTAGTATTTTAGAGAAAAGTCTGATGTCATTCAGGTGGGCATCTGAGTGTATCCTAATTTCTTAGCTGTCCTGGAGGGGAGGTGGGGGTGAGTGGAGGAGAAGTGATAAGGTTAGACAGAAGGACTTCAGCCCATATACTATGCCACTACTTTCCTTAAATATTGTCTGTATAGTTCATCTATAGTCATATAAATTCCCCAAAAGGTGTGAATACACAAAATACTCCATCAATACCGTAAAAGAAGCAAAATAGTAAATTTCATGCCAACACTGACAGTTCTTCTGGAATATTAGGAAATAACTACAGTTATGGAGTAAATTGTTGGTATCATGAATCCCATCTAAAAAAGCCTTCTAAACTTTGTTTTATTCTTGAATGAAGTGCAAGAAATAGTTGTTACTTTTTAAAAGTTTTTGACACATTTTCAAAATCTGGATAACTTGCTTCCTATCTGTCTAAATTTTTTGACTTTATAAAATCCCCCCACAAAGAGGTACACACAAATTCTATTTAAAATATATTCTTTTCCTCTAAAAATAATTCTGAAAAGAGTCAGGTATTAGCAAAGATAAATTCAAAACGTAATTTTAAAGGAATAAGTAATCTTGATATTTTTCTTTTTTTTTTTTTTTTTTTTTTTTGAGACAGAGTCTCACTCTATTGCCCAGGCTGCCGTGCTGTGTCATCACAGCTCACAGCAACTTCAAAATCCTCTTGCCTCAGCCTCCTGAGCAGCTAGGACCACAGGTGCCTGCCACAACACCTGGTTAGTTCCCCCTCACCCCCACTCCCTCTATTTTTAGAAGAGAATGGGTCTTACTTCCAGCTCAAGCTGGTCTCGAACTCCTGAGCTCAAGCCATCCACCTGCCTTTGCCTCTGAGAGTGCTAGGAGTGCATGCATGAGCCACTGCACCCAGCCAGTAAGGTTGATTTTTAAAAAAGACAAAAGGCAGTTTGGACCTTGTTTTAATATATTATATTAAATCTAGGGCTGAGTCATAGAATTTACAGAAAAAAATACCATTATTTGAAAGTTAAAACAAAGCTGAATTTCATGTTTCTCCTTATAAACTCCAAAAATGATTAGTCAAAATTGAACATCAAAATGATGACTAAAAAAAATTGTTAAAACAAAAAATTTTTTCTTAGCATTTCAAGTCTCTAAAACTAACCAGACTTACCAGGGACTTCATTTTCTATTATTCTATTATTACCACGCCTGTGAAGATTCATGAGATCAAAACTAAACATAACAGAAGAGAAAATGAGATCATGAAGCCTTCTGACAGAAGCACTACGAACAGAATGAGTGCATTCTCTGTAAACCCAGAAGCACACGGACTACACAGGAGGGTCTACAGTAAGATCTGTGCACCCTGGAAAAGCCTCAGGAGCTTACAGTACAAGAAATGAAACTGCTGTTACGATGGACAGCTCTGTTAAAGATGCTTATCCTTTATTTTCAATGTTGTCAGTCAAATATGTTCTATTGTATCTCACTTTCATGTTTCCAAAACTGCATTTTTAAAAAATATTCCAAGTTAAGAACATTTTGCGTACTGAAGAGAAAGCCTTTCTAGCCCCCGAATCTGGTAAAAATATGAATCAGAAGGTGTGGGAGGCAGAATTCTATGGTCCCCAAGATTCCCAGTCCCTGTGTGAGCACCCAGGTTAATGACCTTCCTTCTGTGTGAGTGGGTCTGTGACTATGACAGATAACACTCTAGTGCCGCAGTTCTCAACCTATGGGTTGCGACCCACAGGAATTGTATTAAAGGGCCACCACGGCATTAGGAAGGTTGAGAAGCACTGCTCTAGTGATTATGTTATGTTATAGGGTAGGAGGAAGTTCGCAGATGTGATTAAGGTCCCTGAGCAGTTGACTCTGGATTAATAAAAATTATCCTGGGTGTGCCTTCCACCTAAGTGGTAGAAGCGTCTGAAGCCAATCTCCTGCTGCAGTGCTGTGGAGACAGCAAAGTGGCAGAGAATCACAGGTCACTTCTGGAAATGGAGAATGGACTTGGTTGGGATCCAGCGGAAAAAAAAAAAAACGGGAATCTCAGAACTATAGTCACAAGGAAGTCAATTCTGCCAACCAATGAGCTTAGAAGAGGATCTTAAATCTCAGACGTCACTGAAGTCCAACACCAGCTTCTTCCAACATTGGCAGATCCTCAACAGATGGCCTAGTTATAGGCCCCCTCATCTACAGAAACTGTGAGTTACTCAAGAGGTGTGGTTTTATGCTGCTGAATTTGTGGTAATTTGTTATTCAACAGTAGAAAATTAATACACTTGCAACTTACTTTTCCTTTCTAATCTAACCAGAGAGCTGTAATTTATGTAAGAATTTTTCAATTTTCCTTTTTCTTCTTTTTTTTTTTTAAGTTTTTTTTTTCCTTTTGATAAAATTAATTTCCTGTCTTTTTTAAGAGTATTGTAATCAGGCCAGGCATGTTGGATCATTCTTGTATTACTACCACTCTGAGAGGCTGAGGCAGGAGAACTGCCTGAGGTCAAGAGTTGGAGACCAGCCTGAGCAAGCGCAAGTCTCCCTCTCTACCGAAAGTAGAAAAAACCAGCTGGGCGTTGTGGTGGGCGCCTACACGCCCTTGCAGCTATTCCGGAGGCTGAGGCAGGAGGACTGCTTGAGCCCAGGAATTTGAGGTTGCTGTGAGCTATCATGAGGTCACTTGCAACAGAGTGAGCCAGGCTTAAAACAAAGAACAAAAAGGGTATTATAAACAAATTTAAAGAAAAGATTGCAAGGAGGAGTTAATAAAATGAGCAGGAAGGCTTGACATGGAAGGTAATTATTTATACGAATGTTTTCAAACCTTTTGAGCTACTGTAAAGGGTGGTTTTGTGAAAGTTCTATGGGTGAATTTAAATGACAAATACACAAACAAAATACAGTACCTTACTGGCAAGTGGAAAAAAATCAAAACTATAAAAAATAAACTGGGTAAACTGATGACTATTTTCTAGTTAACTAATTAATGACCTGTATCTTTTCTACACCAGCACGTTATTGAAGACTTGGCTTGATGTAGAAGGAAAGACATCACTTGCTATTTCTTAAGGGAATGGATTAGCTTAAAGAAGACAGCAACACAGATGGCAGACGTGAGGACACCCCGAGCGCCACCAGAGGGGCTCCCTGGTTTCTATCACGAACCCCCTCTCTACAACTGTTCAGGCCAGCTGAGGTGTATGGGAACGGTGCCAACTGACCCTCCCCCCTAAAAATGTTTATACTCTGTGTTCAGTTCATAAGCGAACTGAGAAGAGACCCATTCTACTGAGATGAGTCAATGACTGAACTGCTGAGGAGCGGGGTATGGCTGAGACGGTGTGAAAGAGGGACAGGCGAAACGTGCACATAAACATCCACGTACATGTTCTGTGTCACAGTGAGTAAAGCGGGCATCGCTTCTTAGTGATTCTTGCTTTAACCAACCTGACCCCCAGTACTGCCTGACATTTAGTAAGTAGGCTTAGGTTGTAGTTATTTTCCCTTCCACAGTTCAAACATATCCAACCATTTTCCAGATACTTTGCTAATCAAGCAAGAACCACTTCCAAAGACATAGAACAGTGATTTACAACTAGTGTGCCATGAAAAATTTTGAAGATCATTAACTAAATCATTGTCAAAAGAAGTTTGAAGGACGGTAAGTATATTCTTTTTTTACCTTTTTTTTTGTGATCAACATAATTTAAGTGTGTCACAGAAGCTTAACTGTAGGTTCAAGAGAGCCATGAGATTAAAGAAGGTAACAGACAATGACTTAGAAACAGCAGCTAGAGGAGAAGCAAGGAGACACAGGTTAGGGTCTAGCTGGTTAGTCACCCTCTCCTGGGCCCTGGCTCCTACTCTAACAGGAGGGTAAGGACTACATAATTTCTCCTGTCCCCTGTAGCTCTAAATCCTATCACCAGATTTACATTTTTATTACAAAATAACTACATTATTTTTAAAAACTGTAACTCATCACTATGAAAAAAGCACATTTAATTGGGTGGTAAGGATACTAAAAGATACTAAGGAAAGCTGTGGCAGTAAATCTTAGGCTGCCTTGCATTACAAATCTCAGTTTAAGATGCAGGACTTTCAAGGGAAGAGCTTAATGGGAGTAGAGAGCGGTGACCTCACACAGTGCCTTCCTACCCAAGTGTGTAAAGTAACAATTTCATGCTGTCACAAATCAGACTTACAGTCAGACTCGATAATATGCCACATAAACAAGAAAAAGCCACAGACACACCTGTTTTCTTTTGACCATATAAAACAAAGCAGAACTCTTTCAAACTAAGGAGCTTAAAGAAGGAATCATTTCCATATTCTAGCCAAGATTTAGAAACAAAGTTGCAAGACTGAATAACTGGCTAGTAGAAAGGAAAAATAACAAACTGTTAGTATTTTTTTTTTTTTTTTTTGGTAGAGACACAGTCTCACTTTACCGCCCTGGGTAGAGTGCCGTGACGTCACAGGACTCACAGCAACCTCCAGCTCTCGGGCTTCCACGATTCTCCTGCCTCAGCCTCCCAAACAGAACTGTTAGTATTTTTAAAAAGGTACAAAAGTAAATAGGTTTGTACACTGCTCTTTTTATAATATTGACAAGAGAAACCAGTCAAGATAGCCTGTCTCCAAAGTACTACTGCTATCCTTCAGCATCACTCTCTTACGTGCTAAAATGTGGCTTTACATTTTAAATTTTAACTCAAGTTTGTAAAAACTGCTCTTAGGTGCTTTTGATATAGGCTCTTGTGTTTGTCCTTTGTCCATTTAATAACAGCATCTTTCTCCTTTATAACTTCTACAATATTCTGCCTTATAAGACACTCCATATCAGCAACATTTTAGATTATAATTGTCTGAGTTACATGCAAAAGTCTACTTTGGAATCCCATGAAGGACACTGAATGAAAATATCTCTAAGGAAACTTCACTTTCTCCCAGAAGAAATGTACCCAAAAGGTGCCAATTATTCCGGGGAAGTGATCGGCTCCGACTGAACTTATCTGAGTATCAGAGGGCAGCATCTGACCGCAGCTGACATCCAGACCAACAGGCACGCTTGCTTCTAGACAGATCCATTAGCAGTCAGTAGCCTGGCTGAAAACTGTTCCCTCATCGATTCGTCTGTATCAGACTAGTCACAGAGGCGCTGAGAAGCCTGCCTATCTGGAGATAATCCAGCAACATATAAAGGTCCTTCCCCTCATTTTACAAAAAATACACCCTCTGCTTCTCTGCCTGGATTACCATCGCTTCACCCACAAGACCGAGTGGCACAGCTGGGAACAACACGTTCCTGCATTATTAATTGGTAAAGTGTGATGTGCCTGGAGCTGACAAAGTGTGCAAGGCTTCACCGCAGTTCTTAACAGTCCATTTCTGCAAACTGCTGGTCTGACAGCAGTTTAAAAAATAAATTACCTATTAATCGCATAAAACTAAAATATAGCAAGACACTAACATCTAATCATGTAAATAACCGTAGAGATTACAACAGACTTTTTAAATACTTTTGTGAAATATGGGTACAAAATTATATGTGGATGTGACAAAAGAAAAAAATATGAAAAGGAAAACACCACTCTTCCCATAATTGTTCCCATAAAAACACCAATGCCTGACGAGTGCTGTGCCTGGGGGCTGTGCACCAGCGAACACCTCAGAGCCCATTGTTGAAGAACCACCTGTACACTCTCACTAATTTACTATCCTGGTATTATAAAGACTCATTTTTTCCTTGCCTTCCTCTGTGTTTTTTGAAAGACACACAATAATCAAGACACCTCTAAGATGACATTTTGTTACATATTACATTCCAGTGTGAATTTAAGAGGTTACAAATCACAAATAGTTATTTAAAATAAAAATGATTCCTTTAACATTTTTTTTGGGGGGGGGGCTCATATGAGACTCCATTGTAAATTCTCATTCTGATTATTATTTACTGAACTCTAAACTGCATTTTCCGTTAGTGTTTAAATGGATAAAGTGAATGGCCTGCAAGATCTCGTTTCCTTGTGCTTATTTCTATCTGCTGCTTTAGTTTAAGGCACATTTTCCTTTATTTCACTTTTCCACAAGCCATAAAAAAACTCATTTCTAATGCATCCGTTCGTTCAGCTTAACCTCTCTTCTCAGCAATTAAAGCGCTCTGCGCACCCTCATCGCTCACACAGCCAGCTAAATAATGCATTGCGTCCCCCGCTCAACTTTTATCATCCCAAATGACAGGTATTAGCATATCTCCCCAGTCAATTACAGTGCAGCAGAATAATCACAGCATAATTGGGCGAAAGCCACTCTAATCACCAGCCCTGCAAACGCGCAGAATAAAAACTGAGTGGCAGTTCAGACAGGCCCTGCTCTTGTCCGTGGCTCTAGCCAACGAGCCTGGCAGATCTCCACTTCCTGCCTTTCAGCACTTCTCCTTTAGAGAGGTCAACTTCTCTATGCATCCTAAGTAAAAGGAAAGAAGGCACACATGTATGGATGGGAAACATTTACTATTGCCACACGCACACATGGGCTTGTGATGTTGGCACATACTATTAAATAGCACGTCATAAAAATGTTTATGTCAATCAGAAAACAAAAAAGTTATTTCTTGAGTATGATGTCATCAGAAGTTCTATTTAATAGTCCATATGAAGGTGAAACAAAAAATTAAAATTTTTATAAAAGCTACTTATTTACTATCAAAATTAGAGCTCTTCGAGTGATAAAGAAATGCATTCTACGTCTTAAAATTCAGGATTTCTTGCTTCTTCCCAAATTATTCATTTAGCACAGGTACTGTTTTTTAAATTAAATGCCCGTTGTTCCTTGCTGTGGCGAGTATAGGGCACGGACTTCATTGACCGTGTGTGACAAGGTGGGGCTCCTCAGGCTGGAAACTGTGTCAGGGAGGGGTGATTCTCAGTGGGCTGAGGACTGAGTGGGGGGCAGGGACTCCCCAGCAACGGAGGGCTTCCCTCTGTTTCTGAGGCTGTCATTGGGGTTGGTGGCCCAGGGGGCCCTTACTCCTTGGAGCCATGTGCCTTGTTATTTTTATACTGCTGTAACAGCCAGCCAATGTTTCAAAATCATGATGATACTAAGTACAGGTTAACACATTAGGATGACTAAAGAAAAGACGCTTATCCTTCCATAAGGAGATTAAACTTAAATGAGACAAAAATAGGAATATAATGTGAGAATTCTTAATATATAATGTGAGAATTCTTTTATAAAATCTGAAAGTGTTTAGGAAATTTGTTTGAAATAAGTTTTAGAATGCTTCCTATGATTTCATTGACTTTGTCATGATATTTAATGTTCAACGTAAGTAGAATCTAAACCTATACTCAGTTCTCACTTTAAATAATACGTGTTCATTAGCTAATCCATTTTTCACCTCCCTCCCCCCTCAATGAGATACACACAGAAAAAAATTCATTCTGGAATGAAGAGTAGATGGAGGTTAAGAGACATTTCTTATAAAAATGTATGTGGCTTCTTAGGAAGCAGCCAATTAAGTACTTTAAACTGCCAAGGGTAGCTTTAAAAAGAAAAAAATTTCCTGTAGGACTTAACTTCCCGGTCTCTGTCTCAGAGAGCCAGGCCCATGTTCCCTAGCTCACACTCACCCCCTCCTGTTCACAAACTCATTTAAGGCCGCACCCACTGCAAGCAGAAACCTGCCCAGTTCCCAAAGGAAGGCCACACCTGAGTGTGCTCAGGCCAGAGGGAGAGAAGGCTTCATACTCTGCTGGGCCAGAGTTCAGGGTCAGCAAAGGCAGAGCAGCCTTGCTGGGCAAAGTGAGCAGCAAATCAAGGCAGCTAGTCCTGGTGACCTGGAAGACTGGGGCACACAGCCACAGCAAGCTGCAGGGACGCTTTGGCTGTGATGAATGAATAAATCATACCCAGCAAAACCCTCTGCTAGTGATTCCATAGTCAGGACACCAACAAAATAATGGAATGTCAAAGAATAGGCTTTTATGACAACAAAGCAAACAAGATGTGGTGCTTATTACTTTATTATTTAGAGTTTGTGGTATTTTCAACTACAACTCTGCCAGACAGTTTAGCCCTTCAATATACGAACATACTAAGGCAGTAACACAATATCGAAAAGCCAACTGTCAAAAGATCAGAGTAAAAGCAGAATTTAGACAAAACAAATAGTCTCCCAGACTTTTTCTTGCTTCCAAACTTGTTATTTTTAACTTACAATATGAAATGTTTTATTTGCATTATCACTTCAAGAACTCTGCATGTATTTTTCTTGGCATATCTTTGCAAATGTACCCACAGGATACATTACTTTGTGTTGTTAAGTGGTAATTTTATTGCTTATTTGGGAATATCTTTTGCAAGTATTCATCAATGATACATCTGGTATGCAAGTATTAATTCAACAGGTTTTTTTCTCAAAACTGATTTTTAAAAATCATCCCCCTAATATATTCTTTAATTCACATAAATGTTCTACTTGGCTTTAAGCATCTTCCAACATATTGGCTCTTTCAACACCAGCCACGTTGACATTCTCAACTGACTTGCAAAAATTGACACAGATTGGGAAGTAGCCAAATTTCAGGCAGGGGGTGGGGGGGGGTGGAGGGCTTTTACCATCTGAAGAAACAGAATCTGCTTTAAAATTTGGCACTGGAGAGAACCTAAAGTGCATGCAATCCAAATCGGCCTCCATCTTCCCTGAGATAATTTCTTTGCTTCTTCCTAACAAAATCACAAGCAGTTTGATGATTATTAACATGAACTCAGTAACCCTATGCAAAGGAATTTTACAGGCAAGCCCAGAAACATGCCTCTAATTATATGTGCACATCCCAAATGAACAGGTGTTTGAGGGTGGGGATAAGAGAATATATGCATTTTTATTATTACCAGAAAATTAAGTCCTCAAAAACCAGTGCCAAAATAATGTCCCCAGAGAAAAATTGAGTCAATCAAACTCCAAATTACAGAAATAAGCTTGCTTCCAGCACAACTCCTTGTGCCCTTAAAAAGACCACTTTGAGATACATAGCACTGAAGCCACGTTTAAGTCTTAACGTGTTTTTAGCAAAACAAACAGGATCTGGAGAAAGAAGGCATGAGTTGTTCTGCATTAGGTCACTTCTGCTCACTTTGTATGCTCATCTCCAGTGGGGCAAGGCAAACTCTTCTCCAAACTGCCCTTGCTGGACCCTAGGATAGCCACTGTGCAGTCAGTAAATCTACATAAAAGGTGTGCCATCTACCATCCCCAAACAGAGTATCTAGTCTAGAAGAAATAGAGCTCCAATTACACTAAGAACCCATTTGGTCATGACAAACTTTTCCGATTTTTAATATTATGTCAAAGAAAATCCTGGAAATATCACACATTCTTTACTGAGCTCTATAGCCCACTGGGTAATTTCAGGCCAATTAAAACTCCACAAAAATCTTGTGATCACCTAATATTTCAAAGAGTGTGTTCATACCCATTGGAATAAATAACTTCAAAAAATTATTTTCACTATTGAATGCAAATCTAAAATTATCTGAGAGTCCTAATATATTGAGTTGACGCATATGAAATTGCCAGCATTAGACAATTTTTGTGCTGCAAAATGACAATTCTAAAAGATGTAACCTAATACAGTCCTAGAACTTGGGTGTGCCTGGTAAAAATCATGGCTACAATCTTGTATAAAGTGCACTGGCCTAGGAAACAAAAACCTGGGTTCTTGTTCTATATTGCCACCAGACAGTACCTAAAATAAGTCATTTTACCTCCGTCAGCCTTCATCATTGTGAAAAAAAAGAAACTCAGATTAAAAGGTGGGGTTACTTTTCTTCTTTGAGAAAAGGATGAAAAATAATTGACCAAGGCTCTAGTGAATACAGCTCTAAAGGAAATCAGAAAAGACTAGCTGGGCGGGGCAGCTCACCCTCTAACCCCAGTCCTTGGGGAGGCCAAGAAGGGAGGATCACTTGGGTTTGGGATTGGGAGGCTGCTTAGTGAGCGAGCTGTGATGGCACCACTGCACTCCAGTGGGTTGGGAGGCTGCTTAGTGAGCTGTGATGGCACCACTGCATTCCAGTGGGTTGGGAGGCTGCTTAGTGAGCGAGCTGTGATGGCACCACTGCACTCCAGTGGGTTGGGAGGCTGCTTAGTGAGCGAGCTGTGATGGCACCACTGCACTCCAGTGGGTTGGGAGGCTGCTTAGTGAGCTGTGATGGCACCACTGCACTCCAGTGTGGGCCACAGAGCAAGACTGTGTCTCACCAAAAGGGGTAGAAAATAAAATTCCTGTATTTCATCTCTCTTTTAAAGTTTTGCCTGGCTTTACTTAGTAGAGGATTTTATTTGTAGACAAGAAAAAAAAAATTCTACTTTTCCCAAGACAAAGATAATACCTTAGATGAGTAAATACTGACAGGAAAGAATCAGAAGAAAAATAAATGAATAAGAGTTGAAGTTTAACCTCAGGAATACAGGAAGCCTGTCAGAAAACAGGATTTTAGGGTTGGAAAGACATTTTCCCAGAAATTTTATATTCCAAACTTACACTGGAACTTACAGTCCACTAAAGGTCTTTTTAACTCCTTGTCAAGTAGTGTTAATTATAAAATGGAAGAACAAACTTCCTATTCTGTATTTAATCCAAATCCAGAAATTAGGTGAGACCTCCCCCACCCCCACCCAACAGCTCTCAAGTAATTTCTCATCATTCCACTCAAGATTCTTCACCAATAAGTCTGCCTGTTTTCCCCTTAATTGCATATGCTTTGGCTTATGTAGTCTTTTGTCTTTTATATGTTTTATATTCACTTATTCCTCTAAAGGCAGAGGTGAAATAGAAATTTAAATATAATTTAAAAAGGTATACTTTAAAGAGATAACCAAGCATAATAAGCAAAACCGCATCAAATATTACAGGTGATTATAAAGAAAGAATTTTACTCCAATATTTCCTAAATAAGAGTAAAGCAAATTTGTTTTAAAATTGAACATGTAAGTGTCTGAACTACCAGCAGATGGCAGAAGCAGAGGCTGGGAGATTCTCTAACAAAAGACAAGAGCAACTCAACGTGGAGTCCCAGATTCCCAAATCCCAGAGAACTGGAGCTCCTTCACAAATGCTGTGAATTTTTTTTCTCCACCCTTGAGTCTTTCTCTTATGGGAAATAGCAAGTTTTTTGCTTTACAAATATATACTCTATAGTTTTAATTTACAGTCATTGACTTTACAAATATATACTCTATAGTTTTAATTTACAGTCATTGACTGAAACAATAAATAAACGTCCTCTCTCTAAAGATTTCTGACAGATTTTAATTAAATAAAAAATTTTGAATATAAAACTAAATCATTCATATTACAAAAAGTCATATGAGTTCATTAAAAAAAGGTTTTCTGGTTTCATTTCCATGATAGTGTTACTTTAAGTGAAGATCACATCTACTTAGATAATTAGCTGAGCAAATTCACTGAAAAACACACTCTGGTGAGAAGAACCAGAGTGGGTGGTGCTCTGCACGAAGGAAATGTGCATCTAACAAAAGTTTTTAAACAGAAGACTAACACATGCTTTGGCACGGTTCCATTAATGAAAGATTATTTTACGAAGTAGAATCCTATACTTCTAAACCTATAGTGCTATGTTAAACACCCTAAATCTGAAATATTGCTACCCCCAAGAATAACCGCAGAATGAATCAATGAATCAGTGTCCCATTACAAATATCACCACTAGAAGAATGCCAAGTTTAGTAACCCCACTTAAAACTTTTCTATTCTCAAAATCTAATGGAACATGTCAACTTTATTATAGTTCTTATTTCTTACTGAGCAGAGTGCCCGTCTGCTTTCCAGCAGGACAGCAGCAAATTCCTTATCTTTTCTAAGTTCCGAGTTTTTAAACCAACTTTACAAATGGCTATTCTGACTGCGAAATGTGTCATGCTAAAATGTCTCCTGTCATATAATAAAACAGCGAACCCCATGGGGCTGTAATGAACTCGTCCACACATGGAGGGGCCCGCTGGTACTGATCTGTCTGTACACATGGTACATGTCCTACCTGTGACAACTTAAGGAGGTGGTCAATGCAGGAAGGTGGTCAACTGCGGAGGTTCTTCTGTACTGGCAACTTTTATTTTCTAGGACAGTTTTGGCCAACAGAACTTACTGTGAAGATGGAAACGTTGTATGTGTGCACTGTGCCAGTGTGGTGGCAACCACCAGCGACATGTGTAGCTGCTGTAATGTGGCTAATGCAAGTGACAGAGCCTCACTTTGTCTCCCTCAGTAGAGGGCCGTGGTGTCATAACCCACAGCAACCTCAACTCTTGAGCTCAAGTGATTCTCTTGCCTCAGCCTCCCAAGTAGCTGAGACTACAAGTGTCCACCACGACACCAGGCTGTTTTTAGCGTCTCGCTCTAGGTCAGGCTGGTCTCCGACTCCTGAGCTCAGGTGATCTGCCTGCCTCAGCCTCCCAGAGTGCCAGGATTGCAGGTGTTAGCCACCTCGCCTGGCCTTAAAGAAATGACTTTTAAATTTAATTTTGCTTTAAGTAATTTAAAATGTAAATACCCACAAATGACTCACATTACATCTGACATCACACTGGATGCCAGAGTTCTACATGACCAAAATGTGTACTGGGAACTGATTAAGAATAGAACAATCTCAAAGGTGAAAGTTAAGACTCATAAATGACTAAGAAGAAATAGACTCTGATGATGATTCAAACTGTAACCCTCTAAGTTGGACTGGTCAGATCAGAAAAATAGCAAGTGAACTTCCACTTTTCTCAAGGGTCCCTATTTTGGTTACTGAGCCAAATAACCCATTCAGAGATGGGCTGCCATTGTTTTATTTTGTCCTTAGCCATTGTAACAAATACTGGGTTTCAGATTGTATCACAACATTTTATTTTTATATGCAGACAGTAAAATATAAATAATTTTCATAATGACCAGATGTCAAAAGACAGAAATAAGCCCAGTACCAAAAATGATCTCCAGGCTATACAATTTTCTGCATTAAAAATCCCTTATGAGGCTGGGGTCCAAAGCACACACCTGTAATACTAGCACTCTGGAAAGGTAGATCCCTTTAGCTTAGGAGTTCGAGACTAGCATGAGCAAGAGTGAGACCCTCATCTCTACTTAAAAAAAAAAAAAAAAAGCCAGGCACTGTGGATGGTGTCTACAGTCTCAGTCTCAGATACCAGAGAGGCTGAGGCAAGAGGATCACTTGAGCCCAAGAGTTTGAGGATACTGTGAGCTATGATGCCAAGACAAAATAAAAGTTGCTTTCACTTTATTTGAAATTATATTTAAAGGCAGCTAATCCTTTTGTTATTCATAATTTTCATAAATCAAATTGGAATCCTATTGCATTTTGTAGAATGTAACAAATAGATTGAATTAAGGCAATTGAAACACAGAAGAGATATAATCATATCCAAATTTTGCATCTATTCTTGGACTTCTCTCTGACACAAGATCATTCTAAAGTTGTGTCTAGAATATAAGGTCCGGGAAATAAGGGTTTATTATTCTCCCCACTGCATTCCTAGTACCTGACATGTAACACGTGTATCTTACACACATTTGTTTCAGTGGAAATCAATAGGGTGGGAAAAAAAAAAAAAAATCAATGACTGTAACTGCAAAACTTGATCAACAAACATTTAAGTTAAACAAGATAAAGCAGAGCCAACTAGCTTTCAGTGCCTACCATAGCCACTGCAGAGCTTCCATAAGCCCCCAGAGTGAGTGTGTCTACAGAGCTTCAACACAGAAGGACACTCTAACTTCACAGTGACGTAAGGGACAAGCAGGAGGAAACCCCAGCCCGGGAGACAGCACGGTGGGTAGGTTAACATCACAGGTTTTTTGCTCTTACCCATCACAACTGTTATACCATCAGAACTCTTAACTAACCATCAGGACTTACTGTTTACCACAGTAAGTCAATGTGACACAAAAAGATGAACAGAATGGGATTCTCTAAGCTCGCTGTCTTGCTGGGGGACTATGTTCATACACAAAAACAGACTGCTTGTATTTCTGGGTCCCAACATGTTTAACTCATTTTCCAGTAAGAAGGACAAATTCAATATCAGATTTCAGTTTAGCTTGGGCGAAGGCAAAGCAAATAAGTGGTGAAGAATTAGGTAGTAGGGAAAAAAGGCAAAGGAAGAGTGAAGTCCATGAGAGATCCCCACTGACAGGGCCGGAAACGTGCACGGGACAGACACATCCCGCCCATGTGGACACAGTCTATTCCTTCTCCAAGACCATGCCATTCATGTCTTACAAGACAGGGAAAATATCAATTGGGAATGTGTTAAAAACACCTGACCAATGCTGAATCCTAGACCTTATATTAAATAAGATAATTTAAAAATTATCTCTCTCCTTTTTTTCTTTTGAGATGGGGTCTCGTTGTTACCCAGGCTGGAGTGCAGTGGTGCAATTACAGATCACTGTAACGTCAAACTTTTGGGCTCAAGTGATCCTCCCATCTCAGTCTCCCATAAGCACCAACTCTGGTACCTTGCTCAAACTTATTTTTATTCATATGTATAAACATTTTGGTAGAGATCTGCAAAAGTGAAAAGCATCTACTACTTTGAAAATCTCTTCATTGTTGGAAAAAATTTCTAACTCTGTTGTTTCTACATATTGAATTTAAGTCTATGAAGCAATCTGTTGGGTTAGCCACACAACAAATGCAAAGCCTTCACACGGGGCAGGCTGAGAGCTGCTAGCTATGCTAATCTTCCATGATTTTGCTGCCTGCTAAGTAGGTAGGATTATGAAGATGAGTTCATAAGAACTGACCCTACAGGTTTATTAAATATGCAATGAATACTCCACATTCATGCTGGGCATTAAATAAAAAATGAAAATTTACAAGATGACCATATGTTAAATACTGTAAGTAATTCTGAATTAGTTCTATTTAGAATTAACAATTTCTTCTAGTAATCTTTGGCACAATCAGAAACATAAAAAACGTATTAGGGAATAAATTTAAATTTTGTCAAGTTATTTATAAAGTATTAATTTATGATGTAAAATATTGCTAAGTATGACCTCAGAAGAGTTCTGATGTTAGTAGTGTTACAATCCCATCTCACCGATTGTTACTAAAGAACTTTTAGGTTGTGCTTTTAAAATGCCACGCCCATATGTGGGTCATTATGAAAGTTTTGAGATACACAAAAATCAAGAAACGAAAAATCCCTGTGGATGAAAACAAATGAAGCCCTCCCAGCAACACTGATAAGCCAAGCAAGTTGAAACCTGCACAGGTGAATCATTAAGGATGCTGTGGACTGTGCTTCTTGGAAGTGAAATAATAGACCCTAACGCAGTCTGTCCCAAAACTTTCACAGTGACCTACATGGAATGGGAAGTAGAAAAAAATTTAAATAACCAACTTTTGGTTTTAAGCCAAAGATGCAGCACGTATAAGTGAAAGTAATCCCCAAGGCCATGTGCTCTCCAGCTGCAGGCAACCTCCCTACCCTCCTAAACGTCTTCCAAAGTAATTGATGGCACCTGCTATTCTATACTCCATACTTCAACACTTCTATATGAAAATGAAATCTGATTCCCCTGATTATAAAGTGTCTCTTTCTAATTTACTCATATGGTTTAAAATTATTAGCGAATATGTACAAAAGGCAAGTAATTTGATAAAGAATACAGGTTTAGAAGATCATAGTTCTGAAAATCTGCACTTTCTACTCTGTGTTCTCTATCTCAGGATGACGTCATATACTCCCGGCTCTCACCCTGAGTTCCTCTCCTCATCCCTGCATGCCCCAGTCATCACCAGACCACGCAGGCTGACCTGAGGATCTCCATCCTCTTCCCTCTGATACACCTTCCACTAAGCCGGCCCAGGCCCTCACCAGCTTTCACCTGGTCCATTCGACTGCCTTCGATCTATAGCATCCCCCAAACAATGGCCCAAGTCATCTATCTAAATTGCAAATCTGGCCACTATCGGGCTTAAGATCTGTTAATTGCTTCTCATATTCTATAGGAGAGAATTATCTTTAACCTTCTCCAGTCTCAGATCTTGCCACACAGGCAGAATTTAACCACATAATTACCATGATATTTTTCATGCTTATTTTCTTATCTGAAAAATAACTCTCATTTTTCCTGCCGTCCTTATTTGCCTCAATATAACCCAAGTTCTCAAAATTGAGCCCAGGGATCCACCTCCTAGAAAGCCATCCCTCCCACCACCAGTGTGGCTACTACCTCACTGCGGGGCAATCTATCTGTCTGTCTGTTGGCCTGTATCTGCCAATCAAGGACGAGCTCCTTACAGGAAGGAGCTGGGTTTCACTGGCTTGGGACTGGACTGCAGGCGTTCAGTGTGAGTCAGGGATGTTGAATAAATCAATGCCTAAAGCTGGAGCTATGAGCTAACTACAGCACTCTGCCGACATTCAGCAGTTATATTTCAGTATCCCAAACTAAGGGGAAATTTCAGTAAATCTTGCTCCACAGCGAACTCATATTTAAAAGCCAGTAACTACCAAATGAAACTCTTGGCTTCTTATGCCATTTCTTACATCCTCCACAACAAAGAAAGGAGGTGAAGAAAATACTAGCATGGTGTAATCTTAATCACAATAAAAGGAAAATCTTAGAACTTGTGAAGATTTAAAGATGGCAGTATTTTGATTTTAAGATGTGTCCTCCCTATCGATGCTCCAAGTCCACCTAGGGGACTGCTGACTTCTACACAATAAACTAACATCACAGACTACACACCTTGAGTCCAAAGGCTGCATCCTCCGAGGCCAAGACTTCAACCTGAAATCATAAGGAAAAAATAATTTAGGCACTATCTAAAACCTCTTTGAGTCTAGCCACAGAAACCAGAGCACAGGCATGGCCTAGAACTAAGAATTCTGAGGAAACTGGCATTCAGTTTATGTCAGTTGTCAAGAAAGAGATCTGTGAGTGTCTTCAAGAGCTGGTTTGAGATTCTAGCCACTGCCCTGAGTTTCGGTTGTATAACAGGGCCGGCTCCTACCAAATGAACCTATCTGCCGTCAAGTGGAGGTGGTAGCTGAAGACCCTTGACATGATGGAGGACGGCTAGCAGAGGGGGCCTTCTCCCAGACATCACAATGCTGCACACACCTTTTGGTCTTTGCTAGCAGTGAGGGCAAGTCACCCTTCCCAGAGCAGCCCTGTCACACTGTACACAGCTAGTAGTTTCTTGTCCTGCTCAGATATGAGTGAGCAGCACTGACTCTTCTGGAATGCTGCAGAGCAGGAGTTCCTGTAAGCAACACTCTGCAAAAGGCAGGCAGAGCCCAAGCAACAAGTTGTGAAATGATGGCAAAACTTCAAAATTGCCTGTCAGTCTTATGCATTAGAAGACAGAGCTCATTAACATGAATTTAAAAAGCTGTGTGGAACAAGACGTGTATTGGAAATTACTGTTTTTTAAACATAATTATTCAGTCTGGTATATAAGGCTTTTAACTTTGACTACTACAAAGTACCAATACACGATGGAAAAGAGCAACGGAAGAAGGGAAGAGAACAAATCTGAATATTTTCAAAGAATCTGAAGAAGACAATAAGGGCAGGGCAGCAATAATCAGACTGTAACTGGCTTCACTGTCAATTTCAAATCTTTTAAAATCAGGCACCTGTGGTAGGTGTTTAAGTAGAAGGCACCCAGGCCTATTCAATGGATCTTGCTATAAAACAAAACTGGATTCTTCCCTTTGGGAAAGGAAATACAGAAAGAAAAGCATTACAATGAGACTGTCATCCAATAGGAAAGTACAGTGGGCAAAAAAGAACACGGAAGTAGCAAGGGGACCCTCCAGCTGCTTTCCTGGGAGCAAGGCATATTCTCCAGGGCACCCCACAGAAGCTGCTGCACTCAGCACCACAGATACCACTGGGGCTAGGAAGTAACCTCGTCTAGATGAGAACTGTATGTTGCTGATACTAAATGTGACGTTAGGATAAAGACTGAAATGTTGGATCAATTAACCAAATATGATTTTAGGCTAAAGACTGAAATGTTGGATCAATTATAGCAGAAAAGCATTATAAGATTCACTGACAGCATTTCTGTTTACACTTCAATTTCCAAAGCTAACTGTTAGATTTAGCAACAGGGCCTTATTATAGATTTTTAGTTTAAGAAAAGGAAAAAAGAAGGAAGCTATTTGCATTTTACGTGTTTGAATTTTCTGAGTCCTGCCTTTCACTACACTGGGATACTAACCTCAAAGTTTTTTTACATTAAAACCTCTAACCAACATTGACGACCTCAGTTAAAGGAACAGCACAGACAGCAACTCTGCTGAACGGTAACCGCTGTGAACGTCACGTGGCGTGTGCTCGTGAAGTATACATACAGATTGCTATCTGCACACCTCAGTCATTCCTTCAGTACATTCATCCCGATGGGTGGTTTTAACACACAGAATTATTTTTAAATAAGTTAAAATTTAAATTTGCCCCCCAAACCATCTTTAGAGTGAGTTCCGCATAATTTAATATACTGTAAAAAGTCAATGTAGCAAGAACATTCAATAGGAAATTGAAATCTATTTTAAAATATGGCTTTAAAATATTTGACAACTTGAGGTGCTAGCAAAGCAAAGCTTTCAAGGGGCTACCCAGTAGACAGAGACAATGACCAGCCCCGGGGATGGCTCTCACCATGTTGTGCTCATCCTTCTCCCTGGACTATCTCCAGCAGGGCTCAGAGAGCTGTTCTGAAATTCCTCAGGGACATAAGCAACTTTATGGAGGATTTACGTTCTGTTCAGAAGCGCTGTCGTTCAAATACACATGCCCTCTAGCAGGTTCCCTTTACATGCTCCATTTCTATAAGGTTTTAATTTCAGTACTTAGAAAAAAACCCAGCTGATTTTAAAAACATGCAATTATCCTCATCTTAATATTAAGGGAATATCAATGTCATACAAAGGTTTTCTCATGTTGGTCTAAAAGCATTTTGGCCTAAGCTGGAGGGAACCCCCTCTAGTGGGAGTAAGGAAGTATTTCAGCCTTCGCAAATAGTTTTCAGGTAGTAGTCATTAAACTTATTAACACACATCAGCTGAGCTTTTCTGTTCCTTTTATAATTAGAATTTTTTTTAAATATAAAAGTCAATAACTATTTCATAAGCCAAAAACACCTAAAATTCCTGTATATAAACTATAAGTACATTTGCATTAATCCGGTGGGATTTTAGTTTTAGGCAACCATTATCATCAGATTTAATTAATTTGGCTATAAAGCAACCACAGTTTTCAGTTAAAACAAAACTGTGCAAATGGAAAAAACTAGTACATTCTCAGCTGAAAAGCTTGGAAATGTCCTGGGAAGGCACAGTGTTGGTATCAGGATGTTAATTCTCTGCCTCCTCTATAATTTGCATTTATCTGATCTCAACTTCCCAAAAGAAACACCCTCATTCATTAACAAATACTTTCCAGATATTTATTAAATGCAATGTTTTGTGCTTAACACTACCAGAGTAGCAAAGCGATAAGCTTCCCTAAGGTCTACATACCTGAGTAATATGTATTTAAACTTCCATGTGATAGTTGAAAGACAAATCCACATTCAGAAATGAAAAGATGAGATTATTTACAGTGTCATTTTTCTTTTAAAACTTCAGTTGGGGAGACCTAAAACTAGCAATATATAAAATCATCAAGAAAAAAGGCCATAGGTTTTATCAAATGTAAAATTAAGAAATAATGGCCAGCATTCTCCTGATCTGCACCGATGCTGTAACAAGGCGAAGATAAATTTGAATGCTCTGCTGAGAAGCACACTTGACCTCTATGCCTGAGAGAACTTTTCAAGGGTTCCTGAAGTACAGAGGTATGACCATCATAGGTTGAAGATAACAAAACAGAGACTTTTTAACTCAAAGACAAAGCCCTTTCCATTAACTCACACTTAGCTAAAATGATGTTACAATCAACACATTCAACAAAAGCGCCTAAAAGGATTCCATTTGTGGAAAACTGCTGAGAGCACAGGGAGTTCATCCTGCAAAGTTCAGCAGCAGCCAAGCCATTTAGAGTCCTCACTCTGCTCCAGCACAAAACCCTTCACCTGCCTTCTCTCCCCAATTACCCTAAGCCCCACCTCCAACCAAAATAACACAAATTTCCAATCATTCCAGTAAGAACACTGGAAAAACATGAATTTGGAAGTAAAACTGGTTACACTTTCCTTTATCTTTCATTTTCAAAGTCCTGTTCACTTTCATAATGTAAAGAATACACTGAAAGTACAGTGAACGTAATCCCAGCAGCATTTTCATGAAAATAAAACAATGGCAAAACCACATATTTTAGTTTTTTAAATTCTAAAATCAGAATCACATTGACACAAAAAGATGACTTGGGGTAACAAATAATACCTATTTGTAATAATTTATACAGAACTTTTTCTCACGACAAATCACTAAAGATTAAACATTGTGATAATTACAATTACTACAATACAAAGGTTTGGGTAACTATTCAAATCAGACTCACCCGGCTGATGAGACTATATTTGGGGATTAAAGTACTCTTTGGCTGTATACACCAAAATGTACATGTGTATCATTAAATAAGTATCAATCCAACAAAATTGAAGATTACAAGGATGTTCACTGGAGTTACTTGTGATAGTGAAAAGTTAAATACAAAGCAAATATTCACTAACAAGGGAGTATACTAAATTATTGTACAGACTATTATGTGGCTGTCACAAAAATATATCCAGGGAAATCTATGTGTGCAGGTAAGTCTATTAAGTAAAAACAATCAGAACAGTAGGTACATATAGTAACATTTCTGTGTTTTTTTTAAGTGAGGGTGTTATATGCTTCATACACTTAGAGAATTTTCCAAAAGAAATACAAGAAACACATTGCTAATTGCCTCCAAGGACATAAATTTCCTTTTCATTTTATTTTGTCTTACAATGTAAAAATGTTTAACTCCACGTGCTTCTTGTTTAATTAAAAGTATTTCGCAAGATCGGGCGTGGTGGCTCACACATGTAATCCTAGCACTCTGGGAGGCCGGGACCGATGGACTGCCTGAACTCACAGGTTCAAGACCAGCCTGAGCAAGAGTGAGACCCCACTCCCACCCCTTGCCCAGTCTCTAAAAATTGCCGGCATTGTGGAAGGGGCCTGTAGTCCCAGCTACTGAAGCAAGAGAATCACTTCAGCCCAAGAGTTTGAGGTTACTGTGAGCTACGACGCCACAGCACTCTGCTATGGGCGACAAAATGAGATTGCCTCAACAAAAAAAAAAAGGAGTTCGCAAACTAAGCTAATAGCAACATCAAAAATTGTTCAATGTCAACAATAATTATAAAAAAAATTACAACAGTCGACACTTGTGTTTACAACCAGATTTCCCAATGTAAATAAGAACAGCCCACCCAGAAAACTTTGTGAAGGGCATACATCTTCCAGCACAGGCCAATCCTCAAACACAGTCGTGCTCACTTACCCAGCAATCTATTAGAGAAATCTATTTTAAATTTGTAATTTACCACTTATATAGGAAGCACGTTTACTACATGAATATGTAAAACAGTAACAGATTAGAAAAAGATATGCAAATACAGAGGATGGTTCAAGTTATGGTATATTCATGATAGAGCACTATATAATAATGAAAACCTCAGTTTTCAAGAAATATTTTCTAATATGAGAACATTGCTTATACTGTGTTAAATTTTAAAAGCAAGATTAAAAACAGAAATTTGACATTTTATATCATTAACTCTATCTTTCCTCTAAGCTTCTAGAATTTGTGCCATGCTGGAAAATGCCTTTCCCATTCCAGTATTTTAAAAGTATTCATTTATGTTTTCTTTTAATACATTTGACTTTATTTTTTTGCATTTAAATATTTGATCCATTTGTAATTTATTTTGAAATAACAAGTGGAGGAGGTGGCTTAGTTTTAATTTTCCATTTGAATAACTGTGATGAAGAATAATCCATTATTTTCTCCAGTGATTACAGATACCATATCTTTATCATAATTAAACATTAAAATGATATAAATTTTGACTCCAATTCCAGGCAAGGATGGGAAAGACAAAATTACCCAAGTGAGCTCTCAACCCAAAGGGGCTGAGAGTGAGGGGAGGAGACTGGAAACAATGTACAAAAACCTGGTTGAATTTTTAGTCATAATGATTATTTCTCTGCAGGTATGTTACTAAGAATGGAGATGCTCTTAGAAAAAAATAATTATTGTCTATACTAGCGTCCATGAGATAAGAATACTGTTCTATCCACATTGTATGCTGTGTCTCCCTTGACTTGGCCAAAAAGACCAACATACCAACTACAACCTATTCCATGAATCAGGCTTTACCTCCTTTAAAGAAAAGCAGACACTAATAAATAAATTGCTCTCCAAAACCACGTCCCAGGAATTACGACAATATAAACTGCAGGACCAGTCTCAATCTCTCTCCTCTCTCTCTCATACACACATATATCCCACGGTTTTTTTTTTTTTTTAATTGTCATTATTACTCTTATTTTACTTTTAGGGTTTTGTAACCCATTAAAACAGTAGAATCCTTTTTAGAACACCACATAAAGCGTTGCCAGCATTCCTCTTTTACTTATTAATTCTCCTCTTTCTCCTTATTTGCATGTACAGAGCGCACGACAGCTCAAGGACACAGCTTGCTAAAACGGCTCAGTGTCTGAGTAGCTGGCAACGGAGAGAACACACAGGGATGCCGCGTACTGTTAAATGCTGAGTAGAAGCACCATTCTTGGAATGTATTAAAATTAACCGAAATCTTGCCTCTATATAGGGACTCAATAAATACTGATAATAATGAACAAATTACATCTATGCAACCAAACGGCATTTCTGTTATACTGAATACTATATAACATGATTTCAAAGTAGACAGTGTTTATGTTGTTATAATTAAGCTTTTCACCACGGGTGATATGCTCACATTATCTCCTATACCAGGATATTAGTTGTGTCTTCAAATATTAAGCTGTCAAATTTAAAACAAAGCCAGTTAGCACTGTGGTCACATTCTTTGTCCTAATTACATTTTCTGACTGAGTGAGGATCACCCCCATTTAGGGTTTGTGAAGCAGTGAGAGGACTTCAGTTACTCATGGTGTGGCTCAGAGACAGAGAGACCTTGAGTGTGCAGAAATAGCCACTGGTACGCACAATGTGACTTTATAAATCCTTCCATCAAAAGTAGAGTCTGTTTTTCCACCCCGTCAATTCTAGATGGACTGGATCAATAGTCTGCAGCAGTTAAATCATAATGTGCCGCTTCCAAGCCTAGGACTCAAGAGGCAATGCAGACTTCTAATCATTTTCTCGAAACTTAACCAGCAGCCCTGTGAATGAACAAGCCTAGACTAGCTTGTTGGAGGCCAAGCTACACAGCCTAGCAAAGAGCCTGTCAACCCCAAGAAGCAGAGCCCCTGCCCTGGTCAGTGGCTGACTGGCGCAGGGAGAAGGAGTGAGAATGAGCAGAAACTGGGACAATTACACTGTGGGCCCCACCCCGAACTGTCAAACTGCAGAATTGTGAGCTAAATGAACAGTGGTGGTTCTACACACTGAAGTTATAAACTCTTATGTCACACAGCAAAAGCAACTGATTCACTGTCCAGCTCTGAACAAAAGACCCGTGGGTGTCAATGCGCTGACCACCATCACACTAAAAGGAGTTCTGACAGCATCTGTAACATCTCCACAGCTGATTCGCCCTCCATCTCCACTCCCTACCTAACACCTTCTACAAGCTTCCAAGACCATACAATTAAATCTCAGTTCTCTACTATGGCTCATGAGAAGCTAAGCCACATGGCTTCCGCCTGCCGACCACCATCCTCCCCTCACAAGGCCACCCGTGCATGCTTGGTTCCTGCCCCTCACAGGCCCCGACTGCCCCCGCCTCCTGGAACATTCCATCACCACAAGACCCCACTGCCAGCCCCTTTGTTATCACTGGCGCCACACAAAATCCCTCTCTTCTCTTGTGTTACCTCCTCATTCATTCGTTTATTGTCTTTCTCCCTATACGAAAATGCAGGCTTCACAAGAGCAAGGTCCTTGCATAGCCCGTTCACCTAATGTTTATTACCTAGAAAAATTCCAGGCAGAGTAGGAACTCAACAAATGTTTGTTGAACAAGTACATAGGAGCCAACTCACTGAAGACTAATAATGTAAACAATTAAAACATAAATACCTGAGTATGAACCCAAATTTGGCAGTGCTCCTTATGATAGAGATGTGGATATAATGACAAGGTTTAAACATGCTTGACCTAATTAGCTCTGTGTGCCATTTGGTGGTGATATACTAAAGAAAAACAAAAACAAACCAAACAGAAAACCACATTTAATAATATATGCGTATTTAATGCATTCGTCTCTCCAGCCAAGAAATCTTAAATTCCTTTAAAAGAATTAGTTCTTATAAACTGATGGCAATAAAGAAATTAATTTGTTCAAAGATGCGTCTTTTCTGTCTATCCCAAGTTAGGATGTAATGATTTTTTTGGCTTATATCAAGAAGCAACTATAGTTAGCCTACACTAAATATTTTAATAAAACACACAATCTACTGTCCTTCCAAATTTAATTTCTAAATGTAAATTTGAGCCTTGCATTTAGTTTGGTTGACCACAACACAACAGATGTAAGACTGTCCTGCTGTGACTCTGAAGGGCAGCAACAGGCCTACGTCCTACAGGGGACACTGGCACACATGTCTGCACAGTCAAAGCCCAAGCCCTCCTCCACATAGAAACCTGGGAGGCTGGCAGTGGGCTGGGGGCCTGCAGAGCGGGACCCTATCAGCTACATGGTCGGAGCATTTGCGGGCATTAAGAATACGATACCTAAATAAATCACATGTATAAAAGTTAATCATTTCCATTCTTCCAGTATTTATCAAGGCATATTGCTATGGGTAGTGGCCTTGTCCTCTGCCTCTCGTCTTATTGTGTGGACGCTCCTCAGCTCTCGTCAGCCTCTGGCTGTCCTTTGAGACCGACCCCCATGCCTTCCACTAAGTTGCAGAGTTCCGATGGAGAGATATTTGAAGTTGATGTGGAAATCGCCCAACAGTCTGTGACTATCAAGACGATGTTGAGGATTTGGGAATGGACAATGAAGGAGATGATGACCCAGTTCCTCTACCAAATGTTAATGCAGCACTATTAAAAAAGGTCATTCAGTGGTGCACCCACCAGAAGGCCGACCCTCCTCCTCCTGAGGATGATGAGAACAAAGAAAGGCGAACAGACGACATCCCTGTTCGGGACCAAGAACTCCTGCAAGTTGACCAAGGACACTTTGTGAACTTATTCTGGCTGCAAACCACTTAGACATCAAAGGTTTGCTTGATGTTACAGGCAAGACCGTCGCCAACATGATCAAGGGGGAAACTCCTGAAGAGATTCTCAAGACCTTCAATATCAAAAATGCCTTTACTGAAGAGGAGGAAGCCCAGGTACGCAGAGAGAACCAGTGGTGTGAAGAGAAGTGAGATGTTGTGCCTGACCCTGTAACACGGGAAGGATTATTTCAACTACTAGTTGCACCACTCTGTTTGTAATTGTTAATATTAGACAAACAGTAGACAAGTGCAGCAGCAAATCCACTGTCTTCACATGTGCAGTTGGGATACAGATTCCAAACCTATGGCTGACTTTCTTCTAGTATGATAAAAGTTTTTTTTTCTTTGCTCTGAATAAAACTGAACTGTGAGTTTTCTGTAGAAAGTGGCATTTTGGGTTTTCCCTCTTTTTTGTAAAGTGATTTCTGCCTAGTTTATTGTCCTGTTAACTTTAGTGATCTTTCATAAGTTGGCATTGTACATAGAACAACTTGCAAAAAGTTTTCTGAAATAGAATTAAAATACTATCTTAATTCATAAGTTGGAAACCAGAGAAAGGCGATTTGAAGTAAATGTTCTGAATAGGGTTATAGGATGCCTTCCAGACATGTACAGTCAAAGAGTACCACTGATAGTGAATAGCCTGTATGTAGATGGGCTCCCTTAATTGGACCTGAGGGCTTTTCTTTTTTAATTTTTATTTCTTAGTGTTGAATATATTGCCTGGATTAGAGACTTAGTTACTACCCGGTTTGTGGGTTTTTGGGGAGAAATGTAACTGGACAATTTGTTAGCTTCTCCACTAAAAAAGACACTTAACCCATGTGGTATGTCATCTTTTTATCAATGCTCCTATGTGGGGAAAACTCGCATTACTGCATGTAAAAAATAATCTTTAATATTAAAATATTTGCAAAACCCAGAAAAAATAAAATAAAAAATTAAATTAAATTAAATTAAATCTAAAACATTTTATTTATTAAAGCCAATAATATCCAGGGATTTGTAGCTGATTTGTTCAGGGTTTTCTTTTTACATCTCTAAAATAATTGAGTGCTCTTTACATGTAATTTTGTTGAATAATTATCATTTTTAAACTCTACCTAAAAAGTATGGCGCAGTTTAATTCACATACATACTATAATGATCTACTGGCTAATATTATCTTGCCATGACACAGGATAGTTTTAGATCTCATGAAAACTATTCTGATATTAATCTTTACCAGCCTAACTCAATTTTGAAGATTATATATCTAAAACAAATCATAAATCTTCTCTAATCTCTTAGTTTAAAAAGGTCATATTCATTTAATTTTTTTTTTTTTACCTACAAAAATCACTAAGACTGGATTTACCACTTTGCAAATACCACTACAGGTATGAGAGTTATGCCTCTAAAAATATTTTGTATTTTTTTTGTGAATATTACATAATCACAAAACAAACTTCATGGAATATTGGGTGTACTCTACAAATAGAAAATGCAAAAGTAAAATCCATAAACTTAAGTAAATAGTTTTCAAGCTATTTACTTTCCACATGACCAAAATATATGAAATCCATATATTATTTTCATGCCCAGAATCTAGTACAACTTGATTAAAGAATTCACTCCTCTATATAAGGTGACAGGAAAAACCATTATTAAAAGTAGAACTTAGCTACACAAAGATGTAAGTTATTATGAGTTTCTAGTTCTTGATGGGTAAGTTCCCAGTTGCTCATTATAAATTAAATAAAAAAGAGCCATTGATAGTACCAATACTGACTATGTGTCATGAACCGAAGATTGCAATTAATCAATTCTATGTAGCTAAAAACTTTCTTTTTTTTGAGACAGAGTCTTACTCTGTGCCCTGGGGTTGAGTGCTATGGCGCTGTAGCTCACAGCAACCTCAAACTCTTGGGTTCAAGTGATCCTCTTGCTTCAGCCTTCCGAGTAGCTGGTACTGCAGGCACGTGCCACAGGCCTAGCTATCTTTTTTTTTTTTTTTTTTTTTGAGATAGGGTGTGGTTCTTGCTCAGGCTGGTCTCAAATCTCAAACTCCTGAGCTCAGAAGATCCACCCGCCTTGGCCTCCCAATGTGCTAGAATTATAGGCGTGAGCCACTGTGCCCAGCCTCTAAAATCTTTTTTTTCTTAAAGATAAAATATGAAGATAGTTGGATTTGAAATACATTTGTAATGGGAAATTTTAATATAATTGTTTTCTAATAATCAGATCTAAGGCAAAAAGAAAAAAATGTAGTGAATATCTGAGAGGATGCAATAGAAATAGAAATGATCAGTTGAATGATATGAGATGATCATAAATGAGTCATGGGTTGCAAAATATTCATTTGAAGAACAGCAGACAAAGAAAGAAGAGATTATATCTCACAAGGTAAGAAAAGAGAGCAGAGGAAGCAGCTCTAAGGAGAGACTATGCCAAGCCACCATGGACTAGGAAAGGTTGCAGGATCTAGAACAGTGGGTGAGACAGAATGCGTAATTCACATATTATACTCCCTTTACCTAACATAGCTCCCTGGAATAAGTACAGGAGTCCCCTGTTACCCATGGTTTTGCTTTCTATGATTTCATTTTTCTGTTTCAATTATTCATAAGCAACCATAGTCTAAAAATAGGTGAGTATAGTACAGTAAGGTATTTTGAGAGAGACTACATTCACATCTTTTATTACAGTGTATCATTATAATTGTTATATTTTTATTAGCTATTGTTGTTAATCTCTTACTATGCCTAGCATAAACTTCATCATATATATGTACATATAGGTTCAGTAGTATCCATAGTTTCAGGCATCCACTGGGTGTCCTGGAATATGTCCCTCAAGAAAAAGGGGGGCTGTTGTATTTAATATTGAGTCAATTCCTCACTTTGAATCGAAAGTCTACTCTGCCACCTCAGGAAAATATGGAAGTTGGAAAAGGAAAAAGCCATAATTTCTCTGCCTTACTCCAAACTCTCCATACAAAAGCTACCAAATCAGATTTATCTTTATAGCCAACCTTATGCCTACTACAACTCAAGAGAATCTCCCTAGTTCCCAAAATTTTTTCCAACTGCTCTCCAATTCCTTATTTAAAAATCCGCTAACTTTACACAAAGAATCTCATTCCCTAATTAGAAATATCAGTCTCCAAATTGGAGATGAAATGGTAACAAAAGCTCATTCATACTTGATTTTATTCAGCCAATCAATAAGTATAAAAAACCAATTGATTTCTTTGAGACAGTTTCACTTTGTTACCCTCAGTAGAGTGTCATGGTTTCATAGCTCATAGCTACCTCAAACTCTTGGGCTCAGTCTCCCAAGTAGCTGGGACTACAGGTGCCCACCACAACGGCCAGCTATTTTTTCAGAGACGGGGTCTCATTTTTGCTCAGGCTGGTCTTGAACCTGTGAGCTCAGGCAATTCACCCTCCTCAGCCTCCTAAGAGTGCTAGGATTATAGGCATGAGCCACTGCCCAGCTCAACAGATTATTTTTTTGCTTTAAAAAACAAAAGGATCAGGGAACAGATAGATGTTAAGCTCCTGAAAAAGAAAATGTTTCCACAGAGGGAAGAATAAGATGTAGGAAAAAATGGGTATAGCTAACCTCAGAGATCCATGTGCTATATATAAGCTTATGACATATGAAAAGTGGCATTATAAGAAGATCTTTCCATGGTCTCGTAAAACACTAAATTTCTATTTACCTTTGAACATCTTAAAGTAAACAATCCTATATTAACAACTGGGGAAATTGTTACTAGAGGAATTTAGCTTTCCTTCCATTGTGACATTATTCATTTGACTAAGACTATGAAGAAAAAAACTTGAATCTAATTTTCAAACAATCTTACCTGACCTATGGGGTAATTTTAGAACAAAGGGCTTCATATCTACAACAAAGTGATCAAATTCTGCATCCAGCTTCTCCCACTTCTCTTCTTCACTTCCTACTTCCATAATCCAATCTGTAAAAGATTTAAAATTAAAATATTAAGGATCTGTATGCTGAAAACTGATGAAAGAGATCAAAGAAAACACATAACAAGGAAAACTCATGATATTGTTAATTCTCCCCAAATTGACCTATAGATTTAAGGCAGTTCTAATCAAAAGCCAGCAGAATTCTTTGTAGATACAGACAAGCTAGTTCTAAAAATGTGTATGCAGCTATGATTTAACAATAAAAAATAAAATAAAATAAGTCCTTCACTAAAAACTTCAAAAAAAATAAATAAATGAATAAAAATAAAAATGTGTATGAAGGGGTAAAAAAGCTAGAATAGCCAAAATAACTTTGACAAAGAACAAAGCTGGAAGACTTACATTACCCTGTTTTAAGATGTACTATAAAGCTACAGTAGTCAAGACAATGTAGTATTTGTGAAAGGACAGAGACAGAGAGGTCAATTCAACAAACTAGAGCCCAGAAATGGGCCAACTCAAACATGAACAATTGATTTTCAATAAAGATGCAATTCATGGAGAAATTAGAAAATAATTTCAAGAAAATATCTAGGGTGTTGGAATTGTTGCATATACACTGTCTATGGAGGACCTAGCACTCTGGGAGGCCAAGGTGGGTGGATTGCTTGAGCTCACAAGTTCAAGACCCAGTCTGAGCAAAAAGTGAGACCCCCGTCTCTACTAAAAATAGAAAAACTGAGGCAAGAGGATCAGGATTGCTTGAGCCTGAGTTGGAGAATGCTGTGAGTTACGATGCCACAGCACTCTATCTAGAGTAACAGCTTGAATCTCCGTCTCAAAAAAACAAAAAAAATACAGAATCTACATACCTATATACTCGAGTATAAGCCAAGTTTTTTCCGGCAAAAATTTGTGCCGGAAAACCCAAACTCGGCTTATACTCGGGTCATACAAGTTATTTGATTTGGTGATTGTGATTTAGCTTGATTACCTGTTAAGCTACGGTTTTCTGCACTTTATTTAAAGTTTTAAAGTTGTTGTTGCTAGTTTACAGTTTTTCTTTAGCAATAAATATTGAAAAGCTTTTAACCTACTGATTC
>CAUYPK010091812.1:0-55747 GCA_963574355.1 Loris lydekkerianus | reverse complement strand
AAAAGAGGGAATTGTTGGGCCCTGCCATGTGCCTGAGGCCTAGTGCAACTTCCCGAGCCTGACTAGAAGTAGATCCATCGAGCTACTTCTGCGTGGCAATGACTCAGCAAGGCCCGGCCTGAAACTGCCTCTACCTAGATACAGCCAATGTGGTACCATGCCACTGGCCCAACCCTGTCACGCACCTCTTCCCCCGCCTTCTTTCCCCGCCCCTTCTCCACAATAAAAAATAAATAAATACATAAATAAATAAATAAATAAATAAAAAAGAGGGCCGATAGTGTGGAATGCAATTGATAACAGGGGAGCTTCAGGAAGGAATGGGGTGATGTGGGATCTGAGAGGAGGGAGCGGTTTATCTGACCAGACAGCGATGTTTAAGCAGAATCTGGAGGGTTGCCAGTGATTTTGTAAACAGAAGAGCAAGTATACCAGTGAAGAAGAGCAAGCTCTGTGCAGAGACCTCCAAGCCGAGCCTAATAAGAAACAGCCAAAAGTAAGAAAGAGTGAGAGGGGAAAGGTAGATTGTGGTCAGGTTGGAAAAGCCATCCAATGTCATAACTCTATCTTGAACATAACCAGGAGAATCCTTAGAGGTTTTGAATAGTAATTCCTTTCTATATAATGGTTTATTTTAATGTGTTTCTCCTTTAGGAATATAAGAGCTTGGGAGAAAAGAAAGGACACTTCACTGCCCTTCAGCCTCAGGCAGGCCAGGACTATCTGCAAGTACTGTCTTCTCAGTCATGAACTTGGGGGAGAGTTAAGGACCTCCCCTAGGATCACGTACCTGTGAGATGAAGAGCAGCTGCTCCCTGCGACAAGTCAGAGACCTCACCGAGCCCCCACCCTGCAACCAAGCATAGCTTTGAAGTCCCTAAAAAAAGGACAAGTGCCCCAAGACTTGCTTTGCTGTCAAAATATTTAGAAGAAGCATATTTAAATCGCAGACGGAACAATAGAACTAGCTCAGAAGTAAACGTTCATGCTGTTGGAGAGGCCTAAGCCATAAACATTTAGTCTAAAATGTAGCTGCCTTGCTCCTTCTGGGCCAGGGCTTGAAAGAAAAGCAGAGTTCTATAAAATGTGATCTGCCAGGATTTTCTTACCCCCGTGGCATGATAATTACGATGCCTCTTATTACATTGTAAAGCCTCATTCAAGGTGACTCAAATCCTCAAGGATGTGAGGGAGGCAGCTTTGCATTTTTCTCAATGTGTTTTGCTGAACCGAGGCAGTAATTCATTTTTGAAACACTGCACAGTGAAGATGAGGTTGGAAGTGAGAACCTTGCCTCGCGACTGGCCCAGCCCCTCCCTGCCACCTCCAGGCACTTCAAGGGCCATTCTATCAACATGTTAGGGATCATCTTTGCAAAGATTAATTAAGCTTTACATTAACTAATTAACCTAGTTAAGACTTTGTATGAGGAGAGAGGCATTTGCCTGAAATTGTGGTGCACTGGATTCATTTTGCAGGACAAAGAGGCCCAAACCTTGGTCTCAGCTAGCTTTATCCATTCTTTCTACCATGGGTGAAAAAAATGTTCAAGTGTGTATGTGTACAAATAACTTATAAAACTTTTTCTTCTAAAAATCCTGTGAATAATGAACCATACCTTAAAAAAATCCTATGTTGGAACAAGAACACCACTAACCATGCTGGTGAAGGACTAGCCTCCGCTTAATTTATTTTTCTTTGTATTTTAATTCATCCATTTATTTTTTACCTTAGTCTATTATGTCAAGGAGCAGATGGGAAATTTTTTGCAGATGCCGGATGGGTTAGAAGAAAAGTGGGTGCCCCTTTTAGAAATGTAAGGGCATTGTTTATATAACTTCGAAACCTTCTGTTTATTTTCTGTAGATGTGTTTTGTGAATTACAAAAAAGAAATGAAATGATTTTTTACCTTCACTGGGGGCATTTTTGAATGAAGCTAGGTAAAGACACTAAGAAGAAACCTTAGATGCAAGAAAAATAAAAACAGTTGGGGGGTTCAAAGGCATTGTTTGTCTTAAGAGTGATGTGGAGAAGCTTGATCAAAAGGCTCATTTTATTACAGTCATGCTCCATTATAGGAGGTGGGGACTGGGTGTCGGTGTACTGGGGGCAGGGGGGCATGAGCCTACTTCCCTACTTGGTCAGGTTGCCAAAAGTCACTGAATACAAGTAACCCTCTTCAGCCTGCTGGTATTGATGACTACTAGACTCAAATAGAGATCCAGGGCAAGAGAACAGAGGCATTAAGAAGCCCACTTTGTTTTGGGAGGCCAAAGCAGGAAGATTGCTTGAGCCAGGAGTTCTAGACCAGCCTGGGCAACATAGCAAGACCCATATCTAAAGTAAAAAAAATTGTTTTAATTAGCTAGGCTAGTGACTAAAAATACTAGCCCCATCTACTCAGGAGGCTGACGGGAAGATTGATTGAGCTCAGGAATTAGACGTTACAATAAGCTATTCTTGTATCACTATACTCCAGTTAGAATGGCAAATGACAGTCCTTTGAGATAGATACTGTTATAAATCTAGGAGTTAACTTGCCTAGGGTCACGTGGCTTGTGAGTAACAAAGCTGTGAGGGCCACAGAGTGAGGCTTTCTCTATGAATTAAGTGATTATTTTAATTTGATTTTTAAAAAAATTTTAAAAGGAATCCTGCTTTGAACTCACAGCTCTGATCTACAAAACCACTCTCTGCTTCTACAGCTGGTCCTTGAGTCACAGAATATAGCCATGGGAAGGTCTGCCCATCTCTCTTGGCCGCAAATTTTCCTATCTATAAAATGGGGAGATAATTGTCCCTGCAGCAAAAGCTCCTGTAAGATTTAGATAAGATAATGTTTCTAAGTTTAACGATACATGTTAAACTTGTACTGCTGTTTCTAAACCAGGAGACCTAAAGAATAAGTTCTGTTTGTACGTGGGAAGAGACATGGTCCTCCAAACTCTCAACTTAAGTGATTGACTGCCAATCCCCAGCCTCTACCCCAAATTCATTTCAGACTGAAAAGTTTTGATCAAGAGTGAGATTGGTTTTGGGTGCAGTTTAGTTTTGTTGCATTTCTCAGCTCAGTGATGGGTCTTGGCATAAGTATCATTTTATTTTTAAAGCCATCTGACTTTTCTGAGAAGGGATGCCTGAGACAAGAAATGCAAATGCCATGAAATGGTGTCTGTGACATATGTACATATAAGCACTCGTATAAACACACACCCTGTATACAGAAGTTTCTCAAATGTACTTGCCCCTCATTTTACCATCATAGATGAACCATTTAACTCAACATAAAACATAGATCATCTAAAAATAAGAATCCTGCCCACCTTGCAACCTGGTGCTGGCCTCAGAAATCTCTTCAACATTTAGAACTTTAAATACCATTTCTAGGCCAGGCATGGTGGCTCACTCCTGTAATCCCAGCACTTTGGGAGGCCGAGCTGGGAGGATTGCTTAAGGCCAAGAGTTTGAGACAAGCTTGGGCAACACCAAAAAATCCTTTCTCACACAAACACACACACACACACACACACACAAATACCCTTTTCCACTTTACTAATGCTTGGTAGTTACTTTGGGGAAGGTTGTTTCTTCTAAATTCACTGATTGGAATCTCTTACTTTTTCCCTTAAATATAAAAATGTTTATTGCTCTCTCTTTTTTTTTTAAAGCAAATTTACATAGACAACATGAAGTAAGAAGTGCGCGTCTCTCTCCTCCTCACCTTACACGCTTATCCCATTCTTCCGTTGTAATCATTATAATTAATGACTCACAAACATATTTTTAAGAATGTTTTCCCTGCACACAGAATAATCCTTGTATAGAGATTAAAAGCTAAGGCTCTAGGGCTGAAGAACCTAGATTTCAATATTGATATAGCTAAAATCAAGTGTTTTTTTTAATAGGGCTGTCCTGAAATACTTAAGACCTATTATTGCCATATTAATACGGTTTCTCAGGTTCGTTTCAAAATTAAGTATTTCAAACTCACTTAAATCCAAATCCTATTGAAAACAGCTTAAGAACCTCCTTGGCCCACCGTACAAGGCCCCTGGTCTTCCAGCCTCTATCTCTCAAGGCCCAACTCTCACCACCACCAACTGCTTCCCAAAATTGGGATTATGTTCCATCCCTTCCCTTCTGCCCCAAATGTCATCCAACCAGGGGCTTCCTCATCCCTTTGGCCTGTGACCTTCTCTTGACCTTTCAGATCTTTCAACTTGGATGTTGGCTCTTCAGGGGAGCCATTTCAGATCCAATAGCCTAATATTTCTATAATACATCAATGCACCAGCATCCCCAATTGTCATTTTTGCTTCTTCCTCCCCACCTTTTCCCCAAAGATCTGTGTTACTTCTCACAGAGCAACCTGCATGTCTGTTGGGTTTGTGCCTGATGAAGAGACGCCTGAAGAAAAGACCAAAGGACGATGGTAGGAGGTCACAGCCAGTGGGTTCCAAGGCTGCACCCCCACTTGGATGGTGAAGAGGCAGAGTAGGGGCCAGAAAAAAAGCCAGAGATGTGAAAATGTCAGGTCCCGGTGGCTTGGTGGCTTTCGTACCTAGAATCACCCCAGTCTCCTGAAGCGGGGGTCTTTTTCACCTTATTTTTCACTCCATTGAGCTTCTGTCTCCTTGTTATCTTGAGCCTTTGACAGTGATAAGGGAGACCAGACCTTATTATCTCAATACACATATATGTGAGGCAGCAGGAGGCCAGGCTTGGGGAAGAGTGGGATGAAATGCTCACATGTTCGTGGGTGAGAGCCTCCTGTGTGTAAATTCCCCATGGCAGATCTCTAAAGGGAACTGCCCCCAGGGTCCTTTAGAGCTCAGGTGGGGAAGGAAGGGTCAGAAGGGCAACAGTGTGGGAGGGCCGGGGGGGATTGCCCAGGGAGAGTGGGTGTGGATATGCATGACACGTGCACCCAGGTGTTTGTATTTACTGTTCACATATGTGTTGGGGCAGAGGGAGGGATGCTCTTTAATAAATGCATCAGAATCCATCCAAGTGTGTGCCTGTGGAAACTGCTGAGGTGGGGAGTGGAAACAAAGTCCTTGAGCATTTCAAGTGTTAAGTTTCTGTTAATTTGGTGACAGTTGCCTTTGCATTTAACAACGCCTCCATCCTTTTGGAGACTCCTGTCCCACACTAGTAATACTGTATCTGAAGCTCTCTATTCATTTTGCTTTTGAAATGTGGGTCATATATAATAAAATTCCATAACTCACAAATTGTTTTCTTTTTAATTTTATTTAGAGTGTGTGTGTGTTTGAGGTAGTGGCTGGAGAGAAAGTGACTTCACTAGGATTTCTTTTCCATAGGAAAACCTTGAGTCCATCCCAGACCCAGACTCCAGCCAAGGAAACAGCATGTGAAGCCCGGGAGAGCAGAGGGCAAGACAGAAGATATGCCTGCCGGCGTCACCCCGCCTGTCCCCAGGCCCCCCACATCAGGGCAGGCTAAACACGCGGAGGCTTCTGTCTCCAGGGCTGGAGAGAGGCGCCCTCGTTAAAACTCAGATAAACAGTTTATCAGGAGATGAATGAGCCCGTGGGCTCCAGAGACGTTTCCCCTTCCCCAGCATGGAGCCAGATGGGGAGGGGGCTGCAGGCCGGGCAGGGGCCAGACGGAGGAAGGAAAAGCGCGGTGGAGGCTGGAATACACTCACCGCAGCTCCTTTGCCCCTTGGGTCTTTAACTTTGTCTCTCTTTGGGGAAATGCATTTCGCATTGATTTCCCCACTTCCCCACCCCAGCCCACGTGTTTGAGTTGTTTCCCTCGCTCCCTCCCTTCCTCCTCTCCCTGCTGTCCCTCTTTTGCCCTCATTCCTTTCCCGGTGAAGTTTTATCCTTCCAACTAGAGTCTCGTCAACAATTGGACAGACAAAAAAAAAAGAAACTACAACATACTATGAAGCTGAACGGGGTTTTTCCCACCCAGGGTATACCAGTGTTCCCCACACCTGGGAGGCTATGCAGAGTACCCCAGCCTCTGGCTTCAGACCCATCTCCTCTCTCGCTCCCTCTAGCAGTCAGGAAAGAAATCCAATAAGCCTCATCTTCACTTTGCTAAGTTAGATCAAGCCCAAAAGTTCTATTCGGGGTCTCACTAAGAGAAAGCTCATCAGATTCTCCACATATGAGATGCTACAGACAGTCAGAATCAGAGGGTGATGATTTGCATGTGCCTGGTGTGATGCTGGGCACAAAAGGTGGAAATTCTCATGCCTTCTTCTTGATGATGTTTCATAGTCCCTGAACTCTTGGTCCTCTCCTGGGAGCCCCAGAGAGGTCAAGTGATTCCCAGAAGATCACAGAGCTGGTATGTTGCAAGTTCTCTGACATCGCGCCTTTTGCATGTCACCCACAGTTGCCTTTGATCTATGTGTCTAGGGCCAAAGAAGTAAGCAGACTGTCCAACTGTTCTTAGAATCATGAAAGAAACAAGAAAAGATATCTAAAAAGCACCCTAAGGCTCCTCTTGCTTTGGCCTGGAGTTGCCCAGGCAATTGTTTAAAGGAGGGCTTCTGCTTTCCATGCCCAGGGCAATTTGCAGGGATAGAAACCTGGGATGGGGCTCATGAGGAGACCTTCCCCCTTGTTGTGCATCAGACTTTTCCCATCCCCCCCTTAAGGCCTAAACACCTCCACAGCAAAGGCCTGATCAAAAAGCTGAACTGGCAGCCAACCCTCCACTGGCCCATTCCCACCCCAAGCTTCCTTTTAAAGAAATACAACCCTCTTTGTCCAGCTCATCAACTTCCCTCTTCAATACAGCCACAGAAGCATGGAAATGGGATGGCTACTGAGTCCCCCCAAGAAATTCCACCAATCGTTAAAAGCTGTCAGCCCCCAAAGACAGCTCTGTTGCCCAGGCATAGTGGACCCCAAGGTGAGTTGATTTCAACAGCATCCCCACCCCTTCCACCTGAGATAGTTGGCCAATTGAGAGCAGTGGGGTTCCCCAAAGAACTGGTATGTGTTGAAAAACCATTGCCCACTACAAGCTCTGCCTCAGGCATCATGCCAGGATAGACATCTTACTTCCTTCACGTGGCACAATTCTGAGAGGTGTGTATCAGCCCCACCTTACAGATGAAAAAGAGGAAGGTTGGAGAGTGGCTGAGATGCCCGTGCTAAATGCTAACACAGCTGGTGAGTAGCAGGACCGAAACTCCAGCACAAATCCACCTGGTCCAGAAGTTGTGTCTGTGTTGACTTCCCTACCTAGGGCATTTCTTTCTCTGCTCCCCAGATCTCCATATATTCTGGCTGTACGTCATACACTGTGGTTCCCCTCTTCATGCAGACCCATATCGTGCGTCTCAAATCTCCTCCTCTCTCTGCTCAAATACATCCTTTTTCTTCATCAAGCTCAGCTAAAGCTCAGCTCTACCATTAAGGTATTAGAAATGCTTAGTCTCTGATACCAACATCCCCAGAGTCACTCACCACCTAAGTTCATGGGCACAGAGTTGGGGCCTGCAGGCTCCACCAGGTGCAGCATTTCAGAACCCCACAGTGGACAAGGTAAGTGAAGTTTGGAATCAGTACAGTTAATATTATAATTGCTTTGGCCTCCTTTCAGTCACTATAAGGCAGAACAAAATTTTAAACACCATTCAAAGAGGAGCATGCAATTGTTATATTTATCAAAAGGAGATGGTGGGTTTTAAAGAAAGCTTGTGAAACACTTGTCTACACTGTTAAGGGAATTAGTTTATAAACATTTCCCAGGTCCTTTTAATATTTTCTTCATATGCTTGGCATAGCTCACTTATCTGGACTGTGAAAGTCTTGTGAGGTAGGCACCAACTCTGAGTTCTCTTTTCTTTGTGGTCTTTATCCAGTGGACACTCCATAAACAGGTCACCCAATCGATTCTCAAACACAGCTTGTCTCTCATTCCCGAGGGAACTTTTGTGCTGTTCAGTCAAATCTAGCCAGCCTAAATAAAGGACTTAAAGATCTGGGTTGGCTTTCAAACAAACAAACAAAAAAAAAAATAGATGACTTGAAGGAGGAGAGAGAGAGACTAACAGAACATAAAATAGTACAATATAATGTCACCAATTAGAACCTACGATCTCAGGAGAGCTGAGCTAAAATTTAGCCTTTGAACTCTACTAAAATGTTATTTTCTTAGTTAATTCACAGCAATGTCAAAATTGCTCTGGGATGTTTAATCTTTGTAAGAAAACAAACTGGTGCCAAGTCCCCATAAAGCCATCAAAAGGAAAAGAGTGTGGTTTAAGGGCCTACTAGGTGCCAGGTTCTAATCACACATGATTTCAGAATCAACCCAATTCAAACAAGCAAAGGGCTGTTCTTATCTCCAGTGTTCATCAAAGAGAGATTGTCTAGATTTTAAAATCCCATAAAATGCTTTCAGCTGAAAGTGGCCATCCCTCTCAAAGGCTGAGGTCCTGCAGAAAAACTGTATGTACTATGCAACAAAGTGTTTGCTTTCTTCCTTGGGGGGGGGGGGGAAGGTAAGCAAGGTGAAAGGAAAAACCAAATCTTTGGGGAAAAAGAGTGATAGAGGCTGTCACAATGGGACCCCCTAACCCCCCACTCCGTGGAAGACTGGAGAATACTTGACTCATCCACTCCAAGTCTCTCTTCTCCACCTTTTCCTGGATTCCAATCACATCCACCGCAGAGCAAATTGGGCTTGAATTTTGAAGAGTAGATTCCAATTCCTCATCCAAGGGAAAATTAATCGGAGGTGTCATTTCAGTACTCATCGCCTATCAAAGAGAAACTGCTTCTGAAAGAGAAAGGATCCGGTAGATTTATTTAGACTCACACAGAAAGGCAGGGCCAGAAGAGAAATGAAGTTATGTCACGGACGCAAAAGTTTAAGTATACAGTGCCACAGAAGTGACTTGTGAAAGTTAGCATGGTTATTCCAGGGTGGAAGCCAGCCGGGAGTCACGTGCCCCTACTGTCAGCTCACCTTTTAAGTTTCTGGTCCCCTCGAGCACCCACTGAGGCCCATTTACAGCACAGATTCTTGTGAAATTTAAGAGGCCTGGGGAGGAATCTCACGAAGTTTGTTTACACTAAAGGTCTGGAGAGCTTTGAGAAAATAGCCAGAACCAGAAGGGACCCCTCGGCATAGACACAAAATGACAGGGACAGCGAAGTAAAAGCTGAGCTGGGTAGAGGGGGTCACCGACAGCCCACCTCGCACGGCCGCCCCCGCCAGCACCAGGTGTAGGGCTCGCAGCAGACCAGCAGAGGGCGCGCCGCCCCAGGGAGTCGAGAGGCGGTCGCCCGGAGCCTGGCAGGCTAGGGGAACCGCAGGCGAACAGGACGCGCCCCTGAGGCTCCACCAGTCCGGGTGCAGGACCCGGCCAAGGAGGAGGAGGAGGGTGAGGAACGGACCCCTCATGAGCCTGGGGGACAGATCGGCAGAAGCGCTTCCTAGGAATTACATCACGCAGCGCAACGCTGCAGCTCTCGGACTCCCCGGTGCAAAGGGGGTGTTTTGTGTGTGTGTGTGTGTGTGTGTGTGTGTGTGTGTGTGTTGGGGGAGGGGACTTAGACTGAGCCCGGGAGAGAAGGCGAGACGCGTCCAGGGAAAATGCTCCATGCACATGAAGAAATTTCTTGCTCTGAACTGCACCAAGAAGCAACCCCCAAGCACCTCCCCGCCGCTCCCCTCTCAGTGCAAAGCACCCAGCTAATGAGCAAACCCCCAGCCCCACTTCGAGCACCACCACCCCCCAACACTGGCCCTGCACCCTCCAACCCGGCTCCAGGGCCGCAGCGAGCTTTCCCCAAGACTGGCGCTGGCGGGGCGCCTAGAGCCCCAGTTGCATTGCTCCAGGAGAAAGGAGGGGGGCGGTGCATTTTGCAGGAGGAGGAGAAGGGGGGTGGGTGGTGGGGGAGAGAGAAAATTGCGCAGAGACCTGCCAAGCGCCACCGCCGCCGCCACCGCCGCCGCTGCTGCCGCCGCCGTCGCCGCCGCCTCCGCCGCCTGTGAGCTCCGGCGGGCAGCCGGACTGTCGGCTTCCCGAGGCATCTGGGTCCGGCGGGGCTCAGCCCTGGGCGCTGCCGAAGCCGCCGCGGCCGCCTCCGCGGCGAGTACAGGAGGCTTCCCCCGGAGCTTGTGCCGCTCCGGCTCCTCGGGGGTGGAGAAGTGGGGGGTGGGGTTGTTGTTTGGGGGGAAGAAGGGGGAGGGGGCAACGCCGAGAGAGTCAGTGGTTTCCATGGTGATGGAACTGAAAGTGCAGGAAATTTAAAGGCTTGGACCCTGCGAGACAGACAAACCGGTGCCAACGTGCGCGGACGCCGCCGCCGCCGCCGCCGCTGGAGTCCGCCGGGCAGAGCCGGCCGCGGAGCCGGGAGCAGGCGGAGGGAAGTGCCCCTAGGACCCGCTTGTCCAGCGCCGCCGCACAGATCTGCAAGACGACGAGCAGCGAGAGGAGGAGGAGGGGAGAGCGGCTAGTCCACGCGCCCAGCGCCGCCGCCGGCCCGGGAAGGCAGCGAGGACCCGGCGCCCCCCGCGCCCCGCGGTCGCCCTGGAGTAATTTCGGATGCCCCGCCGCGGCCGCCTCCCCTAATAGACCGGGGAGAGGAGTTGCGGCCAACTTGTGTGCCTTTTTTCCGCCCGGGTGGTAGCCGGCACTGCGCTAAGGGCTCTCCCCGCGGCTCATGCTGCCGGCCCTGCGCCTGCCCAGCCTCGGGTGAGCCGCCTCCGGAGAGACGCGGGAGCGCGGCGGCGCCGCGGGCTCGGCGTGCTCTCCTCCGGGGACGCGGGACGAAGCAGCAGCCCCGGACGCGCGCCGGAGGCATGGAGCGCTGCCCCAGCCTGGGGGTCACCCTCTACGCCCTGGTGGTGGTCCTGGGGCTGCGGGCAGCACCAGCGGGCGGCCAGCACTATCTCCACATCCGCCCGGCTCCCAGCGACAACCTGCCCTTGGTGGACCTCATCGAACACCCGGACCCTATCTTTGACCCCAAGGAGAAGGATCTGAACGAGACGCTGCTGCGCTCGCTGCTCGGGGGCCACTACGACCCGGGCTTCATGGCCACCTCGCCCCCCGAGGACCGGCCCGGCGGGGCCGGGGGGACGACTGGGGGCGCCGAGGACCTGGCAGAGCTGGACCAGCTGCTGCGGCAGCGGCCGTCGGGGGCCATGCCGAGCGAGATCAAAGGGCTGGAGTTCTCCGAGGGCTTGGCCCAAGGCAAGAAGCAGCGTCTGAGCAAGAAGCTTCGGAGGAAGTTACAGATGTGGCTGTGGTCGCAGACCTTCTGCCCGGTGCTGTACGCGTGGAACGACCTGGGCAGCCGCTTTTGGCCGCGCTACGTGAAGGTGGGCAGCTGCTTCAGTAAGCGCTCGTGCTCGGTGCCCGAGGGCATGGTGTGCAAGCCGTCCAAGTCCGTGCACCTCACGGTGCTGCGGTGGCGCTGTCAGCGGCGCGGGGGCCAGCGCTGCGGCTGGATTCCCATCCAGTACCCCATCATTTCCGAGTGCAAGTGCTCGTGCTAGAACTCGGGGGCCCCCTGCCCGCACCCGGACACTTGATCGATCCCTACGGACGCCCGCTGAACCGCCTCCAACCAGTTCCACCACCCTCTAGCGAGGGTTTTCAATGAACTTTTTTTTTTTTTTTTTTTTTGGCTACAGAGACCTAGCTTTCTGGTTCATGTAATGCACTGTTTAACTGTGTAGGAATGTATATGTGTGTGTATATACGGTACCAGTTTTAATTTACTTATTAAAAGGTCAGTATTATACGTTAAAAGTTACCGGCTTCTACTGTATTTTTAAAAAAAAATAAGCAAAAGAAAAAAAAAAAAAGAAAAGAGAGACTTATTCTGGTTGTTGCTAATAATGTTAACCTGCTATTTATATTCCAGTGCCCTTCGCATGGCGAAGCAGGGGGGGGGAAAGTTATTTTTTTTTTCTTAAAGTACAAAGAGATGGGGGAACTTTTGTAGAAGGACTTTTTAAAAGCTATTTTCCATTCTTCGGAAAGTGTTTTGGTTTTCCTTGGACCTCGAAGAAGCTATAGAGTTCAATGTTATTTTACAGTTATTGTAAATATAGAGAACAAATGGAATGACTAATCATTGTAAATTAAGAGTATCTGCTATTTATTCTTTATAATATCCCGTGTAGTAAATGAGAAAGAAGTGCAGAGCAGGATTAAAGGAAACCACTAAAACCGACTGCGCTGGACGCTGTGATTCTGTGCTGGTGATTGATGGGGGTGGACAGGGGCGGGCTGCGGATGCCGCGGTGCCTACTACGCCGGTCCGGGAAGGAGCTCGTCCCCTCGGACGCCGGTACCGTAGTACGGTGGAGGTGACTGCTGAGTCTTTCAGGAGGGAGGATAGTCTCTAACCCCTCTCTTAAACATCACGTGGCCTCCACCCAGTCTCCCAGCTTTTTCCCTCTATGTCACCAAAGCTCGGGCCTATAGTGACCTCGACACCCAGCTGGCCCCCCGGAGCTGACCCCAGGCTGGGCCGAGGGGCGGGGGGAGGGTGGGCGGCCGCTTTGTCCTGCCTGACAGACCCTTCACAATGGGGACACGTGTCTTTCACACCTACCCTGGGGGCGGAGTGCCGCTGAAACTTGACCCCCGAGGAATGGGGGGGTGGGGGGAGATCAGAGCGCGCCCACCCAGATCCCGCCACCCCTCCCTCCTCGCACCCCCCACCTCCATACCCAGCCCGTGTTAACCCTTTGCACGCCCGGAAGCTACGATGATGCAAGCTGAGGCGATTCCTTGGAATCAACCACACTTTCAGCCTCGGGATCTTGTAAATCCTAGTTCCCGACATCCCAAACCCTCAGCCAAAGTTGCTAGGGATAGCTGGGAGATTTGACAATCACCTCCCCTTCTCCCCAGGACCTAAGGAAGACTGGGGGTAACGGTTTAGGCGGGGTCCGAATGTGGGTAAAAATCACCACCTCTGGGGTCTTGGAAAGAGGGTGAGCCCCCGTTGTGGACACTTACTCCAGCTGAGGGTGGGAGGAAGGAGAAATCGGGATTTTTGAGCTTTAAGATTAGGTAGGGGCAGAAGGCATGTTACCCCTTAAAGGGACGTGCAAAACATCACTCCCACCCCACCCCTTAAAAAACCAGCTTCTTAGGACCGACGCTTGACTCGTGAGCGTCCCTGCGCCGCGGTCCGCGGTGGCGCCCATCCGCACAGCTCCACGTGGGCCAGTTTCCTGACACTGCTCAGCGCTCCCTTTATTTATATTGGACTCCAAAGTCGCTCTCCTTTGCTCCCTCCCCACCTCCCTCCCCGCGTCCCGCCGGCCCCCCCACACCCCCCAGACCCAGGCTCGGCGAATCTATGCTAATTATTTCAAACCTGCGCCGGGTCCCCAGCACAGCCTCAGCGCCCCCGGCCCCGCCCGCCCTGTCCCTCCAGCCCGGCGCTTTCTTCCCTCCCGACGCAGCCTCGGCGGCTCCTCATTTCAATAGCCTGGCCCGGGAGCCGGAGCCCCCTCCCCGGCGCTGCCTCCGTCAGCCGTGGGACAGACGTTAGGGTATTCATTAACTGAGAGCCGAGGAATAACGGCATTATTCCCCCCAGAGAGGGCACCCTGCCCCCGCGACTATCTAAGGCTTCATTGTAAAAGGATTAAAAGTTAAAGACCTCCATCTTATGATTCTTTCATTTAATCTTCCTGGCGCCTGGGAGACATGCTCGATGGATGATGGCTTTTAAAATATTCCTAATGTCGGCTACCTTAAGACTCCAAGCCGGGCAAACAAACGTAATTTATTTCCAGAAGAAAGGGGATATTGAGATGTTTAAGTTTATGAACCGCCGTCGCCATGTATATTTGTTAAGTTCTGACAAATACCCAAATAACGTTAAAATCAGCCATTCATCACTTATGAATTTATGCAAAACTTTCTGCGCCCCGGGCCAATATTTTTTTAGACAGAGTTTCACTTGCGAGGGGCGGAGGTGGTAGGGAGGGGGGAAGAGGAGGGGGCTTATGGGGTGTGGGGCGCCGAAAGCAAGAATTTTCATGCCTGGTAAACACGCGAATTATGCGAAGAGTGTTATTCCCAGCTGGGCGGGCAGCCAAAATTCGGAGAGCGCGCTGAGGCCAGCGCCCCCACCCCCACGTTGGCAATGTCATTGGATTACAATGCAAGGTCTTCCCCTCTGCGACGCCCCCTCCTCCCCCTGCGGGCCCGCCCGCCCGCGCCCCTCCTCCCCTCCCCTGCCCGCTTGGAAAACCCGCCCGCAGCCGGCGAGCTTCTCGGCTTTCAGAGCGGGAGCCGGCGGGAGCCGCCGGGAGGACCCGACGTGATGGGCGATGGACAGACCACACTGGACAGACAGACCCTACGGGCAGGCCTGAAGCCGCTCTGGGCGCGGAGAGGGGAGCCAGCAGGACCCACGCAGTCCCAGAAGACAGGAAGGAAGTCCCGGAACTGAGCCTAATGCATAGTCGCTTACGTCTCCATTATTAATAATGTTGTTAATACTAATAATAGCATCAGCGCGGAAAGGAGGAGAGAGCACGCTGAGCAAAGAGGCAAGAAAACCGTCCTCTGCGGTCACCTAGTGCCTGTCTCCTGTAAGAGGGACAATTGATGTGGCGAGGTGTCTTCCGCAGCTCTGACAACCTGTGTCTCTGAATTTATTCAGGGGGGGAGGGGGAAGACCATGCCTTCCCAGGGTGGAGATTTATAGCAATTACAGATATGTACTCGTCAACTTTTTCAAGTCCTGGAAGAGAATGGCAAGATTCCCACCCCCATCCCCACCCCCCACCCCACCTCAGCGACCAGGAGAATTCACTCATCAACCTTCTGTTTGCAACCCTTCCCTTTATTCCTGACCGCCACCCTTTCAATGTTCCCACACACACTCTCCACACACAAGCAAACTGAGGCAGAATGTCCAGGGAAAGCCAGCCCTCCCCCATGGAGAGCCCTCCAGCCCCCAGAGTCTGGGAACAGGATCTGGTTCCCTGTTGAGATGTAGAAGGCCAGGGGTCCATTATCAGTCTTGCTTCTGAGACTCCTGGGAAAGGGGGTTGAAGTTTGGTGGCAGCTGCAGGAGGAAGCTGGCTGCATATTAAGAGCTCTTAGCTGTGCTGGATGGGGACTGCGCATATTGGTATTTTGAACAGGGGTGATTCATCCTTTTTCTTTAATGCTCTTGGAATGTCAGAGCTGGAGGGGAGCTTAGATTCCAGTGCCCACCGCTCATGTACCAATGAGAAGACTGAAACCTCAGCAGCCACTTGTTGGACATCACACAGATTAATGCAGTTGGGGTTGGCTAGGTAGTCCCTCACCAGTGTGCCTCTTCACTGTTCTCTTTTACTTTGTTCTTTTTTTATTATTATTTTTATTGATAGGAAAGAGTTTTCCCCAAAGTAGACATACTACAATGGCAACTGATCACCAGCAAGCTGGTCACCTGTTCTGTTGTACCTATTCGGTAAACCCCTTGGCACAATTCTCATCTAATGTCTCTTTTTCCAAATAAGAAAACTGTAAGTCAAGAGTTTTAGCATTTTCCCAAAGCCACACAGTAAGTGACACAGCAAGTGACACAGCTATAGTTAAAAAACTGAGCTAATGACAAAGGCTACACTACTCTTCCTTCCTTCATGAACACCTTGCTTGGGAGACATATTGCATGTTAGAGCTCAACTCAAGCTCTGCTCTAAGAGTTCATGCCTGATGTCGTACACACACATACACACACACACACAAAGGTTTGTGCACCTTGTGTGTTCCAGTACTTCCCCTTTCCAACACCCCACTCAAGAAGGGTACAGTGCAGTAGAGGAGGTAAGAAATGAAGTACAAGGTGAGAGATGAAAGAGAAGTTAAACCGTCAAACCAACCTGGAAAGGTAAAACTTCAGGCTGGAAGGCCACATGAAGAGGGTGGTTCACTGCTGGGCTGGGCAGCCAGTGAAGGCATTTGACTAAAGTTTCAAAGAACAAGTTGAATGTCAACTCACCAAAGTGAGGATGGAGGAGATAAAGGCCTTTGACGGGAGAAAGCAGTACATATATATGAGTAAAGGCATGGTATTGGAAAAGCATTTGTGTTTGGGGGAAGGAACTCGAAAGTTAGTACAGCATAGATCCATGCCAAAGAGAGCAAGCAATAAAGTCTGAAAAGTAGGCAGAAGCCAAATTATGGAGGATGTTGAATGTTAACTAAGGGCAGTAAATAGGAAGCCACTGAGAGCTCTTGAATAGGGCAGGGACACCATGAGGACACTACTGCAAAAGAAATTATTTATTTATTCAATAAATATTTTGGGGTACTGTTTTGTTTATCCAATTAACAATCTTAAAGCAACCATTTTATTTTGCTTGTGATTCTGTGGGACAGCAGTTTGGGAAGGGTTCTGCTGGTCAGTTCTTCTGTACTACTCATGATGTCAGCTGGCAGGTGGAGGATTGACTTTCAGATGGCTTCTAAGCACCTGGCTGTCAGCTAGGAGCACAGCTGGCATGTTGATCAGAGCCCTTACAAAGGGCTTCTCCATGTGACTTGGGTTTTCTCAAGATAGTTAGACTTACATGGTAACTCATGGTCCTGAGAGGAAGTGTTCCAAGAGGCCTGAATGGAAGCTGCAAGTCTTCTTATGACATAGCCTCAAAAGTCCTAAAACATTGCTTCCACTTCAGTCTGTTGGTGAAGTGAGTCTCTAAGACCATCCCAAATTCAGGATGAAGGACATCGCCTCTCAATGGGAGGAATAGCAAAGAATTGGTGGTCATCTTTATACTATCTTCTGGTAGACACTGCTAAAGGCCAGGCTTTGGATTGCATGCCCAGGACACAAAAATGAAATGATATAGTCATTTTCAATTTAAGTTTGGTGCCAGTGTCCAGGACAGTTTGGAGATGGAAATAGTAGCTGATGGGAGCTTACTTAAGGAGGATCTGCTGTGGTCTACAAAGAGTCTATACCTGAGGAGAGTCAAAGCCAGAGATCACTTGCCAGAAGACTGGAGAGGGCTTAATGACTGCATGTGGGGACTAAGGAAGAGATTAAAAAGGCATGCACAGAGAAATGTCAGATGAAAGAGCTCTGACCCTTCTCCATACACTGCCCCCCCCCCCCCCCGCTTCCCACACACACATATACACACATAACATGGTGCTTGGCATGGTAAATGTTCACAATATACTAAAGTGAAGTGGACTGACTTGGGGGTCCGCAGGTTCCCATGGTAGGTTCTTGAACAAGGAATGAGATAAGAGAATTCTTTTGGATTAGAATTTTATTTTTAAAAAATTAGAAAGGTAAAATTTCAGGCTGGAAGGCCACTTAAGAGACTGAATCTAGTCCTGAATGACAGATGGTCAGGGAGAAGGGAGATAAAAAGACAAAACTGACAAATGTTTTAGAAGAAAGAAGCTGGATCCAGCCTGCATTTTTTTTTTTTTTTTTTCCTGGCTGGGGCTGGGTTTGAACCCACCACTTCTGGCATATGGGGCTGGGGCCCTACTCCTTTCAGCCACAGGCACCACCCAGCCTGCATTTTTGCATAAAACAATAATTTGCTGGCACTGAGAAGCCATCACATTTAAATAGAGCACACCCCCATTGTTTTACCATAGTCTCCACCTCTCCCTATTGCATCCTTTGCCCATTACATTACCTACCAGGGTCATCAGAGATGGACTCCTCCGTTAGGCATAATAAAGAGACTGAGCGTAAGAAGCAAATTTTCATTCTTTTGAACAAAGAGAAGAGGAAGCCCTGAAGGGGATCAGATGGAGAATTTGGAAAGGGGAACTAGATTTTGAGGAGAGATGATAGAATCAGAGTATTTAAGCTAGGATGTTCTTAAAGTTCTTCACCTCTTAATTTGACTGCAGAAATTAAGGCTTACCGAGGCTGATTGCCTTCTCTTCATTCTACTTACTTTGGAATAGAACTGGCCCTAGAAGCAATGTTTCCAGATTTGCAGTTCAACCCTTCCCGTGCAGTCCTTTATAAGTTTAAATGGCTTTAAAATTTAAAAAGCACTTTCACATAGATAATTTTATATAAAATGAGATGTGCAAACTCCTAAGGATAGGAAACAGGTCTGGTCTGATACAAAGCCTAACCATGGCAGCACTTTAATGGATATTAACTGGAGGGAAAGGCTCGTTTTACAGATAAGAAAACTGAAGCTCAGAGGACAAATGCTCACAGAGCTCGTTCCTGAGGGTGGAGGCAGGAGTTGCTGGTGCCATCAGTACTAGGAGATCCAGCTGCTGCTGTTTCTCTGTGGTCAGGGTTGAGCTCTAGAAATGAACCACACATCTGCAAACTTCTTGGTCAGTCTGTGCAAGGAAGGTAGTGAGCCTGCACTTGCCAAGCCCGTCCAGGCCCTGCAGGGGCTGGTTTTGGCAGGCTCTTCTCAGCCAGTGTTGTAAAGGACTCTTGACTTATGTTCAATTGATTCAATTAAGGAAAGAAAAATTAGTCAAACAAAGGAAATAGACCTTCCCTCATTTTACAGACGCAGAATCTCACAGAAACAGGAAGCCTAAGGGACTCGTACCCAAGATCAAACAGCTAGTTGGTGGTGGAGCCAAGATTTAAACGGACCTGGCACTCCGCTGGGCTGTTGGGAGAGGCAGAGAGGGGTTTAATGCTCCCTGAGTTTACAATCCCAACTGCTCTCCTGATTCCTCACTCACCCCAGCTCCAATCCATTCTCCACGCTGTAGCCTGAGTGACCTTAAGACACACATGTGGTCTTGTCACTCCCCTGCTTAAAACCTCTCAATGGCTTCCCATTGCTCTGAGGATAAAGGCCAGCATCCTGACCAGGCTGCTCCCTCCCTCACTCAGCTCTGGGTTCAGCCTGTCTTGCAGGGCCCTTCATACACCAAGCTCCCTCTGCTTCAGGGCCTTTGCACATGTCGCACCCTCAGCCTGGGATGCTTCGTCCCCCACCAGCACCCCTAAACCACCCCATCCTTCAGATCACATTCTTAGGTTAGAGGTCCGGTCATCTCTGGTCCATGCTTTCTCACCTCTCTGAGCTTTTCTCTTTAGAATGCATCACAGTTTGTAGTTGGTATTTATAATTTCCAGTTACCTGTGTGCTCTCTCTTCCAGTGGACAGCCACCTCTCTCCGTGGTATCCCTGGTCACTGCTGCCATGTCACATGTTGACACCCAGAATAGAGAGATGAATGAAAACACTGAATGAAGGAAAAAATATTGATTGATTCTCTCTTCCTGGGATAAGCCAGGTTCTGCCTGAATCTGAGTCCAGCTGTTGTTAAATAGTGATCTGGAGAAAAATTAAGAAAGTGCCTAAATGTGAAAGAGCAGGGAGCAGAGGACCCTAAATTGACTGTCAGTTCTGGGGATGCAGTGACTCTTAGGTCACTGAACCCAAAGGCACAAATCTGCTGGACTAGGTGAGGAAGGATAGCTGAGTTGCCAGATAAATCTTTTTTTTTTTTTTTTTTTTGGCAGTTTTGGCTGGGCCTGGGTTTGAACCCACCACCTCCAGTGTATGGGGCGGGCGCCCTACTCCTTTGAGCCATAGGCGCCATCCAACTAGATAAATCCTTTTAGCAAATGTAGGGGCCTTCCTGTAAGCAGGAGTCCACTACCTAAAAAAGCTTCCCCATGAGAAGCCAGATCGCCCTGGAGGAAATTCTAAGATGACTCCCAGGGGGTGGGTGGAAGAATCACCTTTCCCCACATCTGAAATCCTTAAAAATGGGAGAAGTTACCTTATCTGCTGGATGGTTCCAACTTGCTCTTTCCTGCCCAGGGCATAATAAAATTAAGCAATGACTAACTCCTGTCTGATGCTTTACAGTTTACAAACCACTTTCACATCTATTATCCCTTTCAAACCCACATAACAGCTGGTAATTTTGACTATCATTTTAAAGATAAGGAAACAGACTTGAAGAGTAACTTGCCCTAGAGGCAAAAACCTTTCTACTGAGAGGGAACTTAATAATATGGAAGAAAACAAAACAAAACACCATAGACTTGGAAATGAGAAAAGCCTGGGTTTCAATCCTGACTCTATGGCTATTAGCTGTGGACCTTGGGTAAGGCCCCTGACCTCCCTAAGGTTGTCTTCACACATCTCAAATGGGCATGATGATATTTACCATACCAGGATGTTGGGATGTCCCAATGTGTTGTATTTGGTATGTGTAACTCCTGTTGGGGCGTAAGAGCCCAGCCGGTGATGGCTTCCTTTCCTCTCCCAATTTCCAGGACCGGTGCTGCGCTCCTCAGCTTCTGCCACCCTGCAGCAGTGACCAGTTAGCTGCCTACATCTTCATCCCGCAAGGTCCCCTTGCATCTGGGAGAAAATATTACAGTAGATTTTTGTTTTATTCAGCTGACAAACAGCTTTGAAATAAATTCCCACTGTTTTTGTGTGGATTTGTTTATTTTGCTGTTGTTGTTTTTTAATTATAGACCAAAGAATGGATGAGGGTGGGAAACCATGACCAAAGGCAAAGTGGAGGGGGTTAGAAAATGGTTAGAGTGGGATGCAGGGAAATGGGAAATCAGGGAGCTTGTTTTACATGAACAAAGGCAGGACTCCAGCCCAGGTAAACTAGCCCTAATTTGTTCTATTTCTAAAAATTCTTCACTTCTAGTTATTGGCCCTTATAACCAGGAATCATCCAGGGGTGAATGCCTATAAGAAACTGCCTTGACTGGTGTCATTCCAGCGTCTCTTCAGAGCAGAGACCCAGTTATGAGTGAGATAATGACAGCCAGTCAGGGTAGAGTCCCCCAAGAGAGCCGACATGCAATATCAGCAATTGAGGGCCTTAGGGATGATCTGTCTACTCCAGATCGCCCCTATGGACAATGAGGAAACTGAGGCCCAGAGAGGAAAAATGACCTGTCCAATGTCAAAGCTCAAGTTAGAGAACAAAGCTGATGGAGAAACTTTGATGAGAATATGGGCCATTGACTACTAACTCCTAGGAGCAAGCACCTCACACCCCCAAGGCTGGATGGATAACTTCCCCCAAACACCACTTTCCAAAGCAGTCGTCTGCAGACCTGGGCATTTGCTGCTGTCCTCCTTTCCTTTAGAAGCAGGCGCCTGCTGTACAGCTCTAGCCCACTGGGATCTCCAGGGACATGTGCAGGGCGATTCTTCCTTCTGGATGGGCCATTGGAGACAGTAGCTCCCCAGTGTTCTCATCAGCGCTCTTCTCATCTCTGCCTGAAAGGAAATCTGGGCCCTCCACACATTGGGAGCTCTCACCCACAGATGGCCAGAACCCAAATCTCAGCCCAGGTTCTATGTCTCTTCTGAGTTCCACACCTGCCCTCTGGATTTCACCATAGCAAATCCAGTTCAAAGTTGAATCATAACCCTTTTCCTAAATCTTCTGATCTGGCTGTGTATAGTAGCTCACTCCTATAATCCTAGTACTCTGGGAGACTGAGGCAGGAGGATCACTTGGGCTTAGGCATTCAAGATCAGCCTGAGCAAGAGTGAGACCCCCTCTCTACTACAAATAGAAAAATTATCAGCGCTGTGGTGGGTGCCTGTAGTTCCAACTACTTAGGAGACTGAGACAGGGAGGATTGCTTGGCCCAAAAGTTTGAGGTTGCTGTGAATTATGATGTCACAGCACTCTACCCTGGATGACAGAGTGAGACTCTGTCTCAAAAAAAAAAAAAAAAAAAAAAAAATCTTATCGGACTGTTCTGTTCTCTCATTTATGATGAATGGCCATACCTTTCACTCAGGTATACAGACAAAAATAAAAATAAAAATAAAAATCTCTAGTCTACTTTTCATCAGCTTCTTCTCCTCAAAGTATCTGCCAAGACCTTCCTGAATTATCTCTTAATCCATCCTCCCATCTCCATTCTCACTATCTGGCTATATCTCAGGCTCCTGTCCTCTCTGGGCAGGGCCTTCACAATAGCCTGACAGGCTATTTCTTCTCTTCCAGCCTTGTGCCATCCTTGACATTGCTGCTTGAGTAGCCATGTCTCTAGATAGGCTCCAGACCTTCAGTGCCTCTGTGTACCACAGAACCCTGGCTGAGTTCCTCAGCATGGCGCCCATAGGCCTTTACGATCTATGGCCCCAGTTTACCTTCTACCATAAGCTGCCGTCACACTCTGCTCCACCCCACCACCACCCAGCCACACCAACTTTTCTCACGGCTGCCCAAACTTGCCAGCCCTTTGATGCACCTGAGCTTTTGCTCACACTATTTGCTTTACCTGAAAGGTCCCCCTGCCCCACCCTTGTTCTAGCACCCCAAGCCAGGGAAGACCTGCTCATACTTCAGGGCCCAGTTCCTCAGTGTTCCCTCAGCCCTTGCCCAGGGTGAAATTAATCAAGCCATCCTTCGTCCTCCCCCACAGTGCTGGTGACTAATAACAGTAGATATGAACTATCTGTATGTGACAAGCGATATCCTGGGTGCTTTATGTACATTCTATCACTTAAGCCACAACAGTACTCCTACGTGCTATTACTCTTGCTATGTAATTCCACAGAGATTTGGTGACTTACCCACAGACTCCTAAATAGTTAGTGGCAAAGCCCGAAATTGAAACCCAAGCTCTTTCCAATCTTGCATACCACCTCGAATCACAGTGTGTCCAGAACCTACAACGTTGCACTAGATGTGAATGGACCCATATCTGGCTAACTCTGGGTTTTGAAACCCTTTAAGGGCAGCTACTGTATTTGATCCTAATTTCCACCCAGACCATCCCAAATGGTGCCTATCTATAGCAGGCATTAATAAATACGTGGAGAATGAGGAGCTGAGTGACCAGGTATAGGAAAGGACTCCAGTTTTTTCTTTTTACATCAAATCCAAATAGAATTTGTTAGCTTATTTAATGAATCAGTTAGTGCCAACTGAAGAAAATGTTTTGAAGACATAAGTAGTGTGGGGTTGTTGAAAGTAGAGCCTTTGAAGTTAGACCTAAGCTCTATGCTCTACCCTATCCCAGCCGTGTGACTGATAATATTAATACTGTCATAAGCTCTAAAACCCTGAACAAACACAAGTCACTGTTATTAATAATACATGCTTTTCCCAAGAGCACTACTCAGGCCGTCCCCACCCAGATGGAGAGGAAAGTGGAGAGAGATAACCCCAGAGATCATTGAAGTCTCACTTGGTGAGTCTCTAATGCCAGGGAGGGATGTTGTTCCATAGGCACTGCTGTCCCGGGAGGAGCAGGTTGAACAGGAGGAATTTTGGCCTATTTACACCAAGAGAAGCTGGAATCATGAAAGAACAACGTTAAAGGGACAGTAGGGCAACATGTCCCAGTCATTGCTTCATTAGAAGTAAGGAAATGAAGAACCAGCAAAGTCCATAGACTTGTCCAAAGTATGGCACTGGTTATCATGGGAGCTGGAACTCAAGCCTAGTGACACTTAAGAAATGCCCAGTAATTATCCCCCCAACATTAAGATCACTTTTTCTTTTTTGAGACAGGGTATCACTCTGTCACCTAGACCTAGAGCACAGTGGTATAATCATGGCTCACTGCAGCCTCAAACTCCCAGGCTCAAGCTATCCTCCTGCCTCAGCCTCCGAGGTGTAACAGCTGGTTCTATGGGGTCTCACGGTGTTGCCCAGGCTGGTCTCAAACTCCTGGCCTTAAGCAATCCTCCTGTCTCACTCTCCCAATGTCCCGGGATTATGGGTGTGAGCCACCTTGCCTGCCCTAAAAATCACTTTTTAAAAATGTTCAATATGATTCTTTTCTTTGTTCCTGAATGAAGCATTTCTTTAAAGACTGTGCCAATTAGACTCCCATTTTACCACCAACATCAGAGAGGTGTGAGAAAGGCCAAAGGGCTCCGAAAGAACCAGTACTCTGCAGGTTCCCAGAATCTGCCACCTCCTCGCTGCAGGCCAGACTATCACTCTCAGAGACAGACTATTGTCAGTCCTATTCTTGAACATCTATCTCCAGGGATGCAAACTTCCTGAGGCTGGGAAATCATCCCAGTATCTGAATCAGGCCAACATGGTGGGTAGAAAGAGCTCACATTTGGGAATAAAAGCACTCTGGATTGGCAGCCCCCTCAGAACCTAGCCATGTCCCCATCCGGCCTTCTCCTCCCAGAGAGTGGCAAGGTTTATTATCTGTCGTAAGCTTTAAAACCCTGATTTTGAGCCTTGCTCAAAAGGTCAAGGCAACGTGACCCATCTGTTGAGCATTTACCCCACGGCAGGTACTGAATAGAGTCAACTTACTAAAAACTCCTTCCTTTCCAGCTGTTTGTCTATAGATGACATCTAACAATATCAGCTGTCACTTACTGGGCTCTTACCATGTGCCAGGCAGAGTGTTCAGCGTGCTTGGCTCATCCTTGTGATTTGTTTACAGACGAGGAAACTGAGACACAGCAGAGACCAGAGGTTACCCAGCTAGCAAACGGCAGATCTGGGGTTCACTCAGGCATTCTCCCAGGCTGCTCCCACAGCCCTAACCCCCTGGGCCTTTCTTTCACCTGTACAGTAGCGGGAACATCCTCTACCCTATGGGTTATTATTGCAAGGATAAAAGCAGGTAAGAAAAGCAAGTGCCTAGCACGATGCCTGCCACATATGGGGACTTAAGAAATGTATTCTCAGTCCCCTGGGGAGGTTGAGACAAAGGATTAGGAACAAGAAGAGGAGAGACAGAAGCCAAGTTTCTAGGGCCTGTTCTGACCATGTAGTATCATGTGTGGGAGGGGGGTCACCTAACACAGTGTACAGAAATGCTAATCCACCTTCCATAGGGTTAATCTAATTGTTAAAATGGCAGATTTCCTTAAAGCGAACACCACTCTTTTTTCTCTAATTCTCACACACTAGTATACGAGCATGCACATAAATATACACACACTACAATGTTTTTCCTTGTTTCTTTTGCTTCCTTGCATTTGGTATCCACAGCAACACATCTCAGCAGCAGTGAAGAGGTGACACAGTTACTCTTTCCCCTACACCAGCGATTCTCAACCTGGGGTCGCGACCCCTTTGGAGGCTGAATGACCCTTTCACAGGGGTCACCTAAATACATCTTGCATATCAGATATTTACATTATGATTCATAACAGTAGCAAAATACAGTTATGAAGTAGCAATGAAAATAATTTTATGGTTGGAGGTCATCACGACATGAGGAACTGTATAAAAGTGTCAAAGCATTAGGAAGGTTGAGAACCACTGCCCCACACCCTTATCTTGCTGATCAAGGCTGGACATCTAACTTAAAAGCGTTGTTCAGAGGGCCTGGCTAGCCTTGCCCAAAAGGCAGCAGGACATTTTCCCAAAGGAGGTAGGAAAAAGAGAAAAGGGTGGAGAATCTCCATGCAAACAAACAAAGAAAACAAAACTAACTCTCTCTCTCTCTCTCTCTCTCTCTCTCTCTGATGGAGATAGAACAAAAGAACCAAAGCTTCCACAGGTGCCAGGCCAGGCTTTTCCACACATGGGTGCCATTCAGGACCTCCTGCCCTGGTGGAATGCTACAGCTAAGGGAAGCCAGCTATTTGCAGCCTTTCTGGCTGGTGGGTTTCCCTGGATGGAAAAATCTGAGTCCAGCCTCTATCAGCCTAGAACTGCAGAATCTATATCTTGCCCCATCTATCAAAAGATCAGATAATGAAGCTCCCAGTTCACATGATGCCTTTATGTGTGAGACAAGTCAGTAAAACCCATTCTTTACAGTTATCCGGAGCACGACTGTCCATAAAGCACAGCACATGTAGCATTTCAGTTGATTCTCTCATCAACCCAAAGAGGCCTTGACGTCACTGCATTTTTTGGAGGTGAGGAAACTGAGTCTCCAAGAGGTCCAAAATGATTCTTCTAAGAAAACACCAATCAGTTCTTCATAACCTCTTCATCTGATGTCAAGTCTGGTTTCTTTACCGTGAAGCTACAGTCATTCCTGCCCCAAAGCCACTGTGTACATAGGGACACCATATTAAAATGGGCTACTAATGTGCCAATGGAATTGAGGCAGGAACTATGTCATTTAGAATGTGAAGGGGACCTTAGGGATTATGCAATGTGATCTTCCATCCTTCCCCGTTTCACAATGAAGGAAATTGAGCCTTACATCATGCCTGCAATAAAGTAGCCACACCACATATATCTACTGAAGTCCAAGAAGGGCAAGTGATACGCTCAAGACCATGCAGCTAGTAAGGGATAGGAGTAAAACTCTGGTCTTAACTCCTAGTAGAATCTAACTCAGCATACATTTGCTAAGCCAAGCGCTGGAGCTACAGAGCCACATCAGAGATGGTCCCTGCCTTCAAGGTGGGCCAGTATTGCTATGTGAGCTCTTGGCCCAGCCCAGGAGCTTTGGCAAGTTGCAGGATGAGTAAGAGTGAACCAGGCAAGATGTGTAGGCAGAAGAGACTACAAAGGGAAGGGCGTGGTCCCGGGCATGGAGATCCAGAACAGACTGACATGAACTAGGAACTTCACACAGTTCAAGGTCACTGCAGCACAGAGCATGAGCCTGGGAATGGTAGCAAAATAAAACCTAGGACAGAAGTCAAGTGCTGTGCAACAGAGAGCCTTTAAATCCATGTTCAGGATTTAATTGAACTTATTTTCAAGATCTTCAGGAGTCATTAAAATGCTCATGTGGAGAAAACTTTTCTAGAAATCACTTAAGGGTTCATGTGAAGCCACAGAAGGGTTCAATATATCATAGAAAGGGTAGATAAGAAGGAAAGAGACAAATTAAGAAAACTCTTCAATGTCCGTGTTCAAGATTGAGTGGTCCTTTATCGTGCAAGGATTTGGGATGGAGAGGCAGGAATTGATGCAAAAGCTTCTAGGAGGTAAAAATGACTGGAGTTGGTGGTTGATTAGACAAAGAGGGTAGAAAGAAAGGAGGAGTCAAGGATATCCCCAATGTCCTTTCCATTACATAACCTTGACTACTGTCTGGAGTGTTCCCAGCCCAATACGAAGCTACCTATATGTACCACATATAACAGCATCCTGAGGTTGCTTGGAGATCACAGACTTGGAACAGAAAGAACAGCCTCTACCAGTCAAATAGCTGTGTCCAGTGAAGCTCTGCTACTGATAGGAAGGATGCCTCCAGGGAGCCTTGGTTCTCTCACTGGAGGTGGAGAGTTGAGCTGGACCATCTCTCCGGTGTCTTCTAGTTCTACATACCTTCCCATGCAACTGTCATGAAGATCAAATTCATTCATTCATTCATTCCTACAGCATTATCCATTGGGCACCTTCCACGTGCTAGACTCTGTGAGTACAAAAGTGAACAATACCCGATCCCAGCTCTTAGGAAGAGAATATGGGATGATACAGACAAGGAACAGGCAATTGCCACATAAGCTACGGGATCAGAAGGCATTCAGAAGAGCTACTCAGGGTAGCGGGCAGAAGAGCAGATCAGGAACTGCCTCCCTGGAAATAAGATAACTAAATTGATATCCAAGGATAGTTAGTCTAGAAAAGAGAGGGAAGAGATGTTTCAGGGGTAACAACATTACACAGAGGTCAGAAAGGAAGAAAATTCACGATGAACTCAGAATTGAAAAGAAGAACCATTATGTAGAAGCACGTTGTAAACTTCTATTATTGTCATCACAAAATAGACCAAAAGTAGGACACCCTTCCTTTTTCTGATGATCAGCTTGTCCAAACCCATTGGATTCTGCACTTCTCTCCTCTGGGTTATAATAGTGACACGGAGAAATATTTTCACTTCACCGATTCTCTTTTCTATTCTCCATGACTTTTTCTTGGGAAAAAAAAATACCACAGATAGGTGTGGTACAGTTTAATCATCCACTGTATCTTTAGATTCTCAAAGAAACAAACAAAAAAGGACATTGCTATCCCTGTTTTACAGATAAAAATGTTAAACTCAAAGAAGCCAAGTGGCAGAGAAATCAGGATTTGAACCCCATTCCTCTGGTTCCAGGTCACTGGCTCTTTTTCAGAACTCATGCAGACCTTCTGATTGCACTTATCGTGGAACCACACCCATCATCCTCACAGACTTTGGTGGTAGACTGCACTGTCTGAAGTCAGCGGTCCCTTTTCATGGATTACCTTGTAGGTGGGCCTGCTTCTTAAATCTCCTTAGTTAAACCATCTCCAAATCACTTTGGCTGGAAGATACGATCGGTTTATGTCTGGGAAGGTTTCCTGTAGACAGCAAATCTTATCCATAATGGGCAGATTTCCCAAGTTTAATCAAGGAAGGTGGTATTTCCTGCCTCTAGGGTTCTGGCTTTTTAACCTCTTGTGAATTAGTCAATGCTTGCTTAAAATTTGGAATTAAACTTATTTGAAGGCCTAAACCACGTGGTAAGGAGAAAAGGGACCGGCTCCAGACCCAGAAGACTGGGTTTAGAGCCTTTCTTGGCTTTTCCCCTTAGCACCTCAGAGACCTGGGATAACTCACTCCACCATGAGCATCTAGGGTCTACACATACCTTGGTTTAAACTGTAACGCTGCGAGGGATTACTTCTATGACTATGTCCAAGTTATACAGTTTCTCCGAGCCTCAGTTCCTTGCCCAGAGAAAAAAATGGAGTCAATCCTTGCACCCCTCGTGATGTGATGCTGTTTAACTGGTATTTATTGAATAAAGAGAAGAATTTAAAAGCATTCCCTTCACTTCCCTCTTCTTCTCTGGCTCATTTTTCTCATCTCTAAAAAGTAGATGAACTCTCTCTCATGTATAATTCATTGGGCATCTAAGCAAATCCTATACAGTCATGTTTGCAAAAGCTTCATCTTATTTCAGAGTCTCTGACAATCTAAGGTAGAATTTATGCCATCTAAGAAACCACATACATTATTTCTCATTCTTTCACGTGTCCTACAGGGTGAATATCATCATCATTTCCAGTTCCCCAATAAGAAATCGAGAGCTCGGGAGGTTAAGGGTCTTTCCCAGGTTCAACAGATAGTCTGCACTGGAGCACAGATCCAATATTCTTCTCACTATAGCCTCTGAGCCCCTTGAAACTACAGGTTGCAATTCTAGCCTCTGGAGCCAGGTTACTGCAATCCTATTCGGTATCCACTGGTGGTTAATGGTGTGTCAAAGGCGGCGAGTGAAGTGTCTTCTCTGGGCATCAGTTTTCTCATATGTGAAAAGGAAGTATTAGTTGTGTCTAGCTCCTGGGTGCAAGACTCTTCACCTCTCTTTCTTCCTATCTCTTCAATTCAAAAAGGAGAAAATAAAAATAATTTTACTGTGCCAGTCTGGAGACAAGGGATATCCTTATTTCATCTTGATTCTAACTCTAAGTTCTAAAATTCTCTTTACTTAATGGCTGGGCGTGGTGACTCCTGCCTGGCACTCTGAAAGGCCTAGGTGGGTGGATTGCCTGAGCTCACGAGTTCGAGACCAGAGTGAGACCCAAGCAAGACCCTGTCTTTAAAAATAGCTGGGAGTTGTGGTGGGCACCTATAGTCCCAGCTACTTGGGAGGCTGTGAATTCTGTGAATCCTCTCTGTTTGTGAAGGATTTTGTTCTTGCTACTGCTGGAAAATGCTTGTCCCTTTATCTTTGCTTAAGCCCAAAAGTTTGAGGTTGCTGTGAGCTGTGATGCCCTGGCACTTCACTGAGGGTGACAAAGTAAGACTCTGTCTCAAAAAAAAAAAAAAAAATTACTTAAAACTCATGTCCCACCTCCTCTGGGAAGCCTTCCAAGGAGCTTCACAGGGGCTCTGTTTAGTGTCCTTAACCCGTACTGGGGTAGAAGTAAATACCTGTTTGTATGTTGCTAAATAAATTTATGTAAATGTTGCTTATGCTTCAACGGCTACTGTGCAATCCACAGCTCTTTGGAATACAATAATAATAATACAGCTTTCATTTCCTGAGCGCTTCCCAGATGCCTGAAACTTAACCCTTTGAAGCCAATTTTATTACTCCTGTTATATATTAATAGAAGAAAAGACTGAGAGTCATGGGTTAATTTGCCCAAGGATACAAAGTCCTTTGCCCAGAAGTTGCTAAAACATGATTTGCAGGGTGAGTGAATGGATAAATGGGGTCCTACCTCAGAACCACTGATGACCAGAGAACAAAGCATCTGTCTTTGAAGGTTTCACCCACAGCATCTAGTACAGAACTGATTAATAATAACTGCACAATAACATCAGACTCAGACTTGGGCAAAGCTATGGCCGAGATGGCAGGTGCGTTTTTGGAGGCCTCTATCCAGCAAGACACACATCATGAGCAGCTTAAGGGGAACAAGTCAGTCCAGGTTTGAATCTTAATCATTTCCAAGAGTAGAGGCCTGGTGTTAACAGCTCTGTGGGCTCCAGCTCTGCCAACAACCATTTCTTGGTGGGTATTTGATTCCTTGGTGATCAAAGGAGCCTGAGCAGAAAGTTATTTTCCAGTAGAAATATCACCACTTGTTTCTATTTCTTAAGAAAACTAGCTTCTCAAAGACCACTTCCTCCCAACACCTACAGTCCTTGGTTTTCCATAAGTCATGTTTTTAAAAATAAAAGAAAATCCTCAGAGCTTAATGGCTCTTCTTACACTCTACACACATCTTTTGCCTTCTACACTGCTTGGCACCCAAAGGTGACATCAAGCAAGCAAGGAGAGAGAATGAAAGGGTGTGACCCAGAGCCTTGGGGCACTAGAAAAAGTCAGCGTCCTTATTTCCCCCAGATGGTCCACGTGTGTTGGAGGTCTAACTGGTAAGGTAGGAGCCATTGTCCCATTTTCTGGAAAAAGAAACTGCAGTTTGAAGAGGCCTGTCAAGATGATTAAGATATGGTCTCTGCCCTCAAAGAGCCCCCATTTTGATAGAGGTGACAGACGTAGAAGCTACAACCTGTGACCCGTGAGCATTCTGAGATGCACAAGGATAGCATAATTATCTTAAGAAGGAAGGCCTCCCTTTGGGAAGTATTTGCGAATGAGTTGAACTCATGCTTAACAATGACATTGGACAATGACATTTGACTTTGCCTCAAATCAATTATTTCGTGATAACACACCTCCTGATTCCTTCACCAAATATGTGGAAAGGACCCAGTACTTGAAGGCTTTGCTGTGTGTAGACAAATGGGTTCGTGTTTTTAAGCCACAGTTTCTTCACCAACAAAATGAGAATAACAACCTAATCCTTTTTAGGATTATTATAGGTGCCACCGTCCTTTCCCTAGTGACCCCGACACTGGATCAGCAGCAGTGTCCTGAACCATTCTGTGAATCCTCTCTGTTTGTGAAGGATTTTGTTCTTGCTACTGCTGGGAAATGCTTGTCCCTTTATCTTTGAGTGACTATATACTCTGCATTGATTCTCAGGAAATTAAATCTTGTCCCAAACACTGATCAGCCCCAGAAGGTCACCTTTTCCATTGTGTGCCTCACAGAAGCAGAATTTCTCAAACTTGCCCCCAACAAGATCTTGGATCTGATAATTTCTTGTTGGAGGGTGGGGGGCAAAATGACCTTTGTTGAGGATCACATGTGACAACCCACCCCTAGGAGGAATACCAGGCTGAGGTTTTTGCTCCCATTTCACAGATTTTTTTTTTAAAAAAACCTGGCTCAGCACCTGGAGCTCCAGCACCTGGAGCTGGTGGGCTCAAATCTAGCCTAGGCCTGCCAAACAACAATGACAACTACAACAACAACAACAACAATAACAACAAAAATAGCCAGGCATTGTGACGGGCACCTGTAATCCCAGCTACTTTGGAGGCTGAGGCAAGAGAATTGCTTGAGCCCAAGAGTTTGAGGTTGTTGTGAGCTGTGTTGTCACAGCACTCTACTGAGGACGACATAATGAGAGTCTGTCTCAAAAAAACAAAAACCTGAGACCCGGAACAGGAAGGAATCCATACAAATTTACAAAAGGGTCCGAGAAACAGAGAGACCCAACTTGGCTTTCTAGAACTCCTTATGTATAGATAGCACTACAGTGCTCTCCAGTAAGGGCAAGGGTGGGAGCAAGTCACAGGGACCAAAGACTGGCTCTCTTCTCTCCCAGTCCCATAGATCACTGGCCACCTGCTAAAGTGCCTGCTCCTCTTCCTCTCTCCCTCTGCCCTCCCCTCCCCTGCCCCTCTGCCCAGGCCTCACCCCTGCTGTGCATGCTGTGGGCAGGGGCTGCCCACTGGGTGCTAGGCTGGGAAGGGGCCATCACAGCAGGAGGGGTGACAAATGACAGTGAGGGTGAAGCCCAGACTTAGCCCTGCCCCAAATGTCAAGCTTCAAGGGGAGGTGCTGTCACTAAGAAGCAAACATTCAGAGGAGAAAAAACCCTCAAACAAGAGATTCCTCCCGTGCCATGTAAGGAAAGGTCTTGGCCAGCTCTGGGCAGCCAGGGAGAGTCAGGATAGGGGTGAGCAGAGAGAAGGGTATTCTGGTTCACTCCCTACTGCCCACCCCGAGACCCCCTGCTCCCTCTCTGCATCCTTCTGGGAAGGGCCCCTCAGAAGGCACCAGGATAACCCCTCCATCCTCCTTCACCTCTCTGTCCCATTTGCCTCTGCTGTTCCCCTGCAGAAGGCCAGCGTGCAGCCTTCTGGTGCACGGGTTAGGGGCATGTAACATTTTGTCTGAATAGGTCCCTATGTTCCCATAATTTATAGTGGTAAGTAATCTTATTTGCAAAGCAAGCCCTTACAGTTATAAAAAACAAGTTAATTGACTTGCATAAAAATCAAACATGTAAAAGTTTTCCATCTGCGCACCAACGGCACACTGAGCCCATTTGTACAATAGCTGTGATGCAGTGCGGCCGCGTCTGGACTGCCTAGGCCCGGCCTCTTTCATAACCCAAAATGGAATCTTAAACCCTGACAAGGCCACATACCGATGGGAGTTACTGAATTTAGAGTCAGTCACTCAACTAATTATACGACGTTTTATTTTTTTCCCTGTGTCAATAAACAAACTTGGGTCTGACTTCTGACACTGAGACCTAGAAGCCAATTAAGAGGCGTTCCCAATATATTACAGGTCTACAAACAAGGATGGCTTTTCTTGGAAAAGTGAACATCATGTTTCTTTTAATGAGTGTGAAAATATATGAGTTTCTTAATCACTGGCAACTCCGATGGAGTCCGAGACAGGGAAATCACTGACTCTGGGCTCAGCAGTGAACAGGGGCCAGATTCTTGATGAGTTTTTTGCAGTGGGATCCTCTGGTGTAGAGACTGCTAGAAAAAAAAAGGCATTCGGTGATGACATAACAAAGAGTCAGAGCCTCAAGAAAGGTAGGAAAGCAATTTGGTTGTGGCACTGTCTTCTGCAGCAAGCCAGGCGGCCCCACCTTGGTGGAGAGAGGGAAAATGCTAAGTCTGCAGAGAAGTAAAAGGCAAAATGCCGCCCATGATCCTCAGCCTGAGAGCTCAGTCCACAGGCGAAGGAAAGGGGGAGGAAAATGGAGGAGTGACGTCTCCATTAGGTTCTGGGTGCCTTTGCTTTCTGTATCCTATTTAACCCTCAGGTTATCTGCCTGCAAGAAATATATATATATAAAATATATATATATTTCCTATTTTATACATGAGAAAATGGAAGCCCAGAGATGTAGAGTGACTTGGCCAAGGTCATACAGCAAGTTCATGGCTGATCTATGGTCAGGACTCATTCCACAAGTCCTAGTACTTGCACTGTGCTCTGAGTGGATAAGGCATAGGCATGGCCAGAGTTCTCAGGGACTCAGGATCAGGCATGCTCTGATGTGTCCACCTTTTCTGGAAAATGGCTCCACCTGCCTACCAAGAGTTATTGAATCCCTGCTCTGTGGCAGGTCCCACATGAGGAAATATGAGATACCAGGATTTGCAACACTGTTTCATGGAAGACAGAGCAGAAAATCAATAATGAGTCTGATGTGTGTCCTGGAGGTCTGCATAGGGGAAGGGTGCCCAGTTCAGCAGGATGGTGGGGGTGGGAGCAGAGGGGATGGTCAGGAAATACTTCCAGGAGCAAGTGGGCCTTCATCACGGAGTTCGAGTCACCAGGTGGAGGAGATCCCTTGGATGGACCAGCATCCAAGGCAGAGGCATGTGGGTGGGGGGAGGCGCTCGGATGGGCCGAGGCTAGATTAGAGGCCTGAGACAGGGAGGCCCCACGGAGGGGAAGGGCCCGTATGGAAGATTTAGCCAGTACTATTGTCTGAACCAGACCACGCTGGTCATGGCTGGGCTAGGACAGCCAGGTGACAATAATCAAACCTGAACTGAGAAGGTGGGGTAACATCCAGTACCAGGGTTCAGAACTGATGCTCCAAGGCAGCACCGTGGTGTTTAAGGGTAGAGTTCTGGAGCCAGTTTGTCTGGGCTTGGCTGCCAGCTTGGTGTGACCCTGGGCAGGTGACTTAACTTCCCTGGTCACCCCACCTAAAAATCCAATAACAGAGTACCTACTATGCAGCTTTGTTGGCACAGACTTGGAAGTTCATTCATGTAAAACTCTTTGACGGCACCGTCTAAGAGCCTAATATGATTAGAGCCTAATAAATGTGAGCTTCTAGGGAGCTTTCCTTTGGGCCCCTGCACCTTACAGGCTTTGTCACCCTGGACAAGTCTCTAAATCTTCCAATAACATGGGATCTGTGGGCTCTTGGCACATAGTAGGTGCTCAGTAAATAGAGACTATCTTTCCGTCTACATCACCATCATTATTTCTGAAACTGGGATTCTCTGCCTTTCCAGGGGAGCAGGAGTCACAGCCACCATCCCCTCACCACAACCTGTCCAGGCAGGCTTACATGCCACCCAGGCAGGCAAAGACAAATGGACTTGCCACCTACACGGAGCACACGTGCACACCAGGGGCACGTAGCCCAACTCGTTAGCACAACAGGGCTCCCTTCTTTTCAGCGCTGCTTCTCTGCTGTGCATGTGCCTTGCTGGGAGTGGAGGTCCCTGTTATTTATGTTTGGAAAATGCATTCAGGGCAGTTCCCAGAAGCACTTACAGAGTTCTTATTTAATTGCTACTTTATAAACTCACTGCTCCAAAGAGTGAGGGATTGATGGCCTGGACTGGCACCTGGAGTGGCCTTGCTGCAAATGCTTTTCCGAGAATGGCCTGGGAGCCGTCCTCCCAGGAGCCCAAGGCCTTGTGCAGCTCTGGCCTACATCCAGCACCGGAGGGCCCTGTAGGACTTGTCACCCTAATCCCCAGCTTTAGGATGGCAGCAGCTGCCGTGGTCTCACACACATACACACACACGCACGCACGCATGCACGCATGAAGACCCTTCATCAGTTGAGGGGCATGCAGGGTAGGGGTGGGCCTGTCGTTCACCATTCACAGTCCCCTTGCCATGGACCTGCAAAACCCCAGCCGTGAAGACGTCCCAGACAACGATACCACTCAGTCCTGCTGAGCCTGTCGTCTCTCATTTGCCTCACGCTCGTGTGTCAGACACAGGCAGACCTGGACTTGTGTTCACCGTGTTCAGAACAAGTTATTTAACCTCACTGAGCCTCAATTTCCTCACTTACAGAGTGTGGTTTATAGATCCCATTTCTCAGCATCGTTGCAGGAATGTAATGAAATTATTATTGTGTGACTCCTGGCACAGAGAAGTAGAAGATCAATAAATGTTATTTACTGGATGTCTACAGCCACAGAAATAAAGGATGAAATGCCTTTCATGAAGTGTTCATAGATTCATCAGGGCGAAACTTCCCATCCAGATGAGATATGGACATTCATAATGACCCCTCCGATTTACACAGCCACCACTCAGCTCCATACCAGAGCACTTTATGGTTCCCAAAACCATTTTATGAACCTTCTCTCAAATGACCTTCACTATCCATCAGGGTTTAGATTATGAGTCTCATTTCACAGATGAGGAGCTGAGGCTCAGGTAGGCAATTTCCATCTCCAAATCTTGCACGCTGTCTTTCACAATACAACCTGCCCACCCACAGCTGGCTGAGACACATTTACACCTCTAAGTCAGGGCTCGACAACCCCTCTCCTGGGCCCCTGTCCTGTACACCCATCCCACAGTGAAGGGACAGTGTTGTGCAAGTGACAGTCTGTGACCTCCAAGGCTAGGTCATAATAGACATTGCTGTTTCCACCTCACTCTCTCTTGGCTCACTCCTCCAAGGAAAGCCAGTTACAGTGTCACAAAGACACTCAAACAGCCCTATAGCGACGTCCTCTTGGTGAGGAACTGTGGCCTTCCGCCACCCACTGCATAAATTGGCCATCTGCATGAGGGAACCATCTGGGAATCAGGCTCTCCAGCCAAACATCAAGACATCTGCCTCATCCTGGATGCAACCTCACAAGAGATTTCCCCAACCTATAACTACCCAGCTGTGCCACTTCCAAATTTCTAACTCACAGAAACTGGAAAATAATAAATGTCTGCTGTTTTAAGCTGCTAACTTTGGGGGTAATTGTTACACGGCAATAGATTACTAATACACCACACATCTCAACTTCGCCCGCGCTGCACCTGAACCCTTATCTTCCCACCTATGTACAACCTACACAACAGATGGGCTTATTTAAGACTAGGCCAGGACTGCAGGTGTTATGCCTACCTGCTCCTTCTTGCTGCATACTTTTATCAGGACATTTGTTGGACATGGACAGCCATGTCTGTTACCAAGTGTGTGCAGCCCCCTCAGATGAGCATTCTTATAACCAAGCTTTTTGAAAAGCAAGTGATTCATGCACATTGCAACATTTCATGACCAGGACTCTTTCATCTTTTGCTTCCATGCTTTTCATCTCCCCTGGCCATGTCCCCAGCTCAAACCTTCCTTTTTTTCCACCTGGGCTATAGCGGTAGCCTCCTAGTGAGGTTTCCCACTTCCACTTGGGCCTCTCTCTGTTCCTCCACACTCTCATCAAGTAAATGTCATTTTTTTTTTTAATCAGCTTTAAAAACCCTCAGTCACTAAGGAAGCCAAGCCCCACAGCATGCATGGCACAGCGCTTCCTGATTAACCACCACTCACCTTTCCTCCCCGCTGAATTGTTTATAAGTCCCTCAGTGCACCCTTGGCCTTCTTGCCTCTGTGCTCTAGTACTAAGTGTGGTTTCTCTCTGGAAGCCCTTCCTGCTTTGTCCTCCTGGAAAACTTCTATTCATCCCTCAAAACCCAGCTCTATCATTTCTGCCTTGAAATCTTCCACATCTCCAGGTAAAGTTAGGTCCCCTCTGTGCTCCTGGCTATATCTGTCTGATGACCCTGCACATATTGTTAAAAGTATATACTCAGGCCATGTGCGGTGGCTGATGCCTATAATCCTAGCACTCTGGGAGGCCGAGGCAGGTGGATTGCTTGAGCTCATGAGTTCAAGACCAGCCTGAGCAAAAGCGAGACCCCATCTCTACTAAAATAGAAAAAACTGAGGCAAGAAGATCGCTTGAGCCCAAGAGTTTGGAGGTTGCTGTGAGCTGTGATGCCACAGCATTCTACCCAGGGCAACAGTATATACTTATCTGTCTCCCCTGCTAGACTAGGAACTCCTAGAGTTCTGTTCATTTTTATTCTCTCAGCACCTAGTTCAAAGGTTTGGCACATAATAGCTGCTCAATGAAATTTTATTGAATGAGAAAGGTTTGGGGGAAGGGGACAGTTTTCACTCAGTATGCTGACATATGTGCGACTCACTGGCATAATGGCAGGTATACAGGAGGCATGACCTAAGTGTTAAGATTGGTGCCTTTTATTCCTTTACCCAATATGCAGAAGAGTAGGCCTTTGTTGTTCAACTGTGGCCCCACACCTTCTTCAAGCACCCCCTACAATTCACAGGAGGTCGGATTTTCCATTTGCTCTAAACTGCCCTTAAACTCTGTAGATTGTTGATTCTTCATAGTCTCCATCCCTGCCAGGTTTCCTGAAATCCTTGCGTTTTTCTTTTTATAAACCCTACTAATGGGTTTTATAAGGTCATGCAACATTTACTTCTCCTATCTTCAGATCACTGAGTTCATTCATTCATTCAGCTGTTCAGGAGCAGCACAGGAGTTGGAGTTTGAGATACACTAGGCTGCCTAACAACCAGGTTTCAAATCCAGCAAGCTCTTTGACCTTGGGCAAGTGACTTAACTCTCTCTGCCCTCAGTGGCCAAATCTGTAAAGTGGGAACATGGCAATGTCTGTGCCACAAGGCTATCATGAGGCTTCTGAAAGATACTTCTGATAAAGAGCAAGACCTTGATGAATATTAGTATTTATTCATTCAACAAATCATTTCTTTAGTACTTGCATGGGCCAGACCCTGTCAGATGCTACAGAGAGTAATAGAAGCTTCCTGCACATTGGGGTTCACAGCTCCATGAGAGAGACAGGGAAAGACATGTAATTGCAAATGATGCCATAGAACTTCTGCAGAGAAGCCGTGTCCTGCGTGGTGTACCGAGAGCAAAGAGAAAGGAGTGGATATCTTTATTAGTAATGGAGTCAGTAAATGCATCCCTGAAAAAGTGATGGTTCACTGGCTGCCCAAGAAGGGACACATCAAACCAGGGGACCATCACGGGTAAAGAACAAAAGGGTAAGACAATGAGGGCCTGTTTGGGAAACTAAGTCATCTGCAGGGACACTTAGGGTTTGTGGGGCACTCAGGGAAAGGAGAGTGGAGAGGTGGCTGCGGACGGACGGCCTGCAGGCTCAGAAGGCTTTCAGTGGAGAAACGGAAGCATCTGAGGCTCTGCCATGCTTGTATTTGCATTTAAGGAAGCTCATCCTGTCTGTGACCAGCTTTGTGGCTCCTGCAGTCGTCCGGGGAAGATGTGATGGACTAAGATAGAAAAGAAGAGCAAACAAGCCTGAAAGACATTTAGTGCTAAAGGTTGGCATGTCTTGTCTATAAAAGGCCACATAAAAAATATTTCAGGTTTTGCGGGCTGTACAATCTGCTACAAATGCTTAACTCTGTAGTGGCACAAGAGGCCGTAGACAATACCCAGTGTCCCAGTAAAACTTTACAAAAAGAGGCTGCCAGCCAGATTTGACCCACTAGGCCATAATTTGCCAGCTCCTGATTTAGAATGTGGATGGATGAATGGGAGTTTCCTAGAATTGTAGGAAAAATGCAGGAGAAAGAGGAAGGTGGAGGATTTCAAGAACTCAAGTGGTCCCTTGAGATTGTTTGCCAGGAGCCCTAGCAATATTTCACATCACATTACTTTCTTCAAAAATATGGAGACTGAGATTCAGCAAACTCCTCTGTAGTAGAGAAGCTGTTCTCTACAGCTGTTGATACCAACTGGTAGGACACATGGACACTTTGGAAAGATTAGAGAGAAGCCATGAAATATGGGCCCAAGGTGTGACCTTGCAGGTCACCTAACTCCCCATTTGCAACACTGAACCCCTCCCTCCAGGCCTGGAGGTAGTGTCAGAGCAACCATGGCCCAGCTGAGCTCCACAGCAGGGAAGGGGCTGGCTCAGGAGGCGGCACACACGTTTCAGCAGCCTGGATTCGCGCAATAGTAGACCGCTGCAAAACTGCATGAGAATCAAATTTGGGGAAATTTTAAGTACCAGGAAAGCTGGCTATTTAAAGAAATCCTGCAGATAATTCTAATGTAAAGTGTCTGCAATTCTTTCTGCACCATTGGTGGGAACATGAATTGGTGCAAAACTTTGGAAGGATGCTTTGGTTATAGCTTTCAAGATTTTAAATTACCCCTTCTAAATATATATCACCATGAACGACTTGCAAGTATCTATGTCCCAGGTTATCTTTTTTTGGCAGTGTTCATTGTGATAGTGAGATTAAACTCTAAATATTCATCAGTAGGAAATGGCTAGCTATGGTTCCTTGACAGTGCAGAATACTACAGGACCATGAAAAGTTTTAAGCAGAATTGTAGGAATTGACTCAAATAGTCCTGATACATTGTTGCATAAAAAAAGAAAAGTAAGTCACAGTAAAATAGAAGAGATTTCAGGGTTTTTTTAAGTTTCTCTTAATCTTTTTTTATTAAATCATAACTACATACATTAATGCATTTATAGGGTACAATGTGCTGATTTTAAATACAATGTGGAATGCTTACATCAAACGGGTTAACATAGCCTTCACCTCACTTAATTATTGTGTTAAGACATTTCAGTTTTTATAACTAACTATTTAAGTGCCCACATAGAAGCACTAAATGCATAGGAGGGCCAGGGCCAGGGAAAGGAAAGTGAGACACCTGGGGAGTAAAATTTAAGGAGACCCTCATTCTCAGGCTCATGGAAGGCTCTGCTCTGCGTAAGCCCGAGGGTGAGGGCCTCCTTAAATTTTGCACTGAAGGCCAAGTCCTGATCCACAGAAAAATGTCCTGGTCTGATACCTAGGTTATCTCTAGGGAAAAGTACTGAGGGGATGGCAGAAAGAAATCTCTGTTTTTGACTTAATATTCTTTTGCACAGTCCAGTTTTATCTATACCTGAATTAATTGGGTTCTTAGCAAAGCAGAATTTCCTTTTAAAAGTTTTCCATTGGCCAGGCATAGTAGCTCAAGCCTATAATCCCAGCACTTTGAGAGGCCAAGGCAGGAGGATCACTTGAGACCAGGAGTTCAAGACCACCCTGGGCAACATAGCAAGACCCTGTTTCTACAAAAAAATTTAAAATTTTCAAGTATATTGGCACACACCTGTGGTCTCAGGTACTAGGGAGAATGAAGTGGAAAGATTGCTTGAGCCTAGGAAATGGAGGTTACAGTGACCTATGATCAGGGCCACTGCATTCCAGCCTGGGTGACAGAGCAAGACTTTATCTCTAAAAAAATTAAAATAAGAAAAACATCTTCCATTCATTTATCTCCTTAATAAATACATATTTGCAGAAGTTGAATGTTCTCTAAGATGTACATCTCTATATTACCCTAATAATAGTAACTATTTATTTTTTTTTTTTTAGAGAAAGAGTCTCACTTTATCACCCTCAGTAGAGTGCCATGGTGTCACAGCTCACAGCAACCTCCAACTCCTGGGCTTAGGCGATTCTCTTGCCTCAGCCTCCTGAGTAGCTGGGACTACAGGCACCCACCACAACCCCTGGCTATTTTTTGTTGCAGTTTGGCTGGGGCTGGGTTTGAACCCACCACCCTCAGTGTATGGGGCCAGTGCCTTACCCACTGAGCCACAGGCACTGCCCAAAAGTGACCATTTATTTATTAAGTGCACATGCCCCTAGTACTTTTGTGATACCAGGTAAGGATACAGTAGTCACATATAACAGGAGTTCAGTCAGAGAGGAGTTGCTTTCTTGCAAATGGTCAGAAGTCTGGAGGTAGAACTAGCCAGGGTCAGTGGGCCAGCCCATGAACCCATCAGGGATTCTATTAATGAGTGCTTTCGTAGGCTGTGCTGCCATAACAAACAACCCTAGATCTTAGTAGCTTATGGAAACAGAGAGTTTTTTCTTTGCTCACATCACATACCCCCTTTGCAGGTCACCTGCAGGTCCCCTCCTATCATCTTCTTTCTGAGCTTCAAGCTGAAGAAGCAGCTCCCTCCTGGGACTTGTGGCCTCTCGTCAAAGGGGGAAGAGTGATGATGAAACCACGGGTGGCACTAACCTTCTCAAGCAGGGCACATGTCACCTCTTCTTACAGTCCTCTGGTCAATGTGAGTCTCATGGCCACACCTGACTGAATGGGGGCTGGGGGATGAGAGTCAGGGTCCTGAGGAAAGGCATGGTAAACAAATAAGTCCATCTAAGTTGGGACCAAAGCACAATTGTCTCCCTGCCCTTCCATTTCTAGCAGGTGCTGCTAGTCCTCCTGGTCACCAGACTGAGGCTCCGCCCTCTGGCGCTCCATCTAGATCAGTATGTTTTTCAACCCCTTTTTGTCTCACGGCACATTTGAACCTATAGTTAAATTGCCGCTGCACACCTCAATTATGTTGATTTAAAAAAAAGAGTAAACAAAAAATTATGTTTACTGTGCTTTGAACGTCTTTCAAAAATAACTTTTTTTTTTTTTTTTTTGCAGTGTTTGGCCGGGGCTGGGCTTGAACCTGCCACCGCCAGTGTATGGGGCCGGCGCCCTACTCTTTGAGCCACAGGCACTGCCCATTTCAAAATTAACTGAATGATCTTTAAAATGTTTTGAAACACCCCTAACATCCTCTCACAGCATACCAGTTGGAAATCACTGATCCAAAGAGTAAAGAAAGGGAAAGATAAATAGAGAAATGAAACGCACATGTCAGCAGATACTACCCTCTTCACAAATGTTTCCAGAAGCTTCACACAGTGACTCCCCAGAACCAAGTCGTAAGACCATTCTAAACCGTAGGGGAATGTGAAGTGGTCAGCATTTTTAACTGGACCCATTACCACCCAGAACAACAGCAAAACTCTATTAATAAGGAAATATAGGGAAATGGATAACGGGTAGGTGAATACCAGTGTGTGCCACACCATGTGATCCTGCTTCATCTTCACAACCACCAGGAGGGGTTATTGTCTCCACTTAGCAGATGAATTGAGGTTAGGAGATTAAATGACTCATCCCAGAACATGCTATTAGGTGGCTGAGCTGGAGTTTCTCATGCAGGTGTGTCCGCCTCCATGCCCTGGCCACAGTCCTCCCCATGACTGAGAGAGAACTAGGGTAGTGCAGGCATTGATCTTGTGTGCGCATCACCAACCCTCAACTGTGCTTCAACACATGGGTGTGTGCCTATGTGCACGTGTATTTGAGAGGGATCTCGGCCACAGTTCATGTTGGATCTCAGTCTTAATACAGGATCCCCCAGCACACAGCTGTGTGCTCTAAGCTACCTCTGCCCATGGCGGATGGCATGTCAATTAATTCCAGTACAAGCCAGAATTAAAAACCATCCCAAGAGAAAGTCACTGTATTAGCAATAGAGCAGACAGACTGCTCTGTACCAGAGGCAGAATAACAGAGTTTGAACTTCAGCTCTGCCTCACAACAGTTATTTAGAAATAAACCCAACCATGTGTCTGAATCTCTCAGTATTTTCATCTGTGAATGGGAAGTTATAATGTCTGTCTCCAAGGTCTGCTGAAAAGATCCAGTGAAATAACACCAGTGAGATCACCTGGCGCAGGGAAGCTTTCCCCAGAGGTTAACTGTTCTCTTCCCTCCTGAGACTTCGTGGCAAGGTATTGTGAATCAAATCCTGGGGCTGCATCAATGCGCAGTTCTGCCTTCATTTCTTCGACACTATAGTCTTGCCAGCCCAAGAATAGGGCAGACTGGATCAAGTTTTCCTAAGAGATTCCAGATGTCAAGCCTTGAAAAACCAAGAATACCATGAACATTTTGGGATTATCTGAAGCTTTGGCCTGATTATTACTGGGGGAGAAGCCACCCTATTGTTCTCTTTATTCATGCTATAAATATACCTCAAGGGTCTCCTTCAGTCAAGATCCTGACCAGCAAGGAAGGCCCTCCAACCAGACTTGTAAGCAGCAAAGCGTGTTTGGGCTGCATGAGTGTTTGGGATACCTGAAGCATTGGTTTGAGCTAAGTTTGGGGTCTGCTTTGAAGACTGACTTACTGACTTGTGTACAGAGCACTGTTCTGATGCCAAGGAATGAATGGCTGATGAGCCTGGGCCTTAAAGCGCCCATAGTCTTTGGAAGGAGAGATTTGTGATGTGGGAGCAGAGATACACATGCTTTGGTTTGCTCTCCCTGCATTGAGAAAGAAATTAGGTGGGAAAACACAGTATATTACAGCAAGAATGAGGCGGGAGGCAGGAGAGGCAGAGGCAGAGGAGTCGCTCTGATTCCTTTACTGATGAGGCTAAAGATGGAGGGCATGTTGGGGATGGGGTGTGAACGTTCGGCATCCATACCACTTGCTGTTGCTTGAAGCACCCTGGTTATGTTCCAGGGATCACCTCTCCTTGGAAACAGTTGTGCTTCCTAATAATTGTCATGAAAGGGCACAGCTATGTAAGAGTTTGAGTTCCTCTGTCCTGGTTGGCAACACAGTGTCTAGCAACAACATATGGCCAGAAGTGGCCTCATCTTTCCACCCCATCATGTCTAATAAATATAATATACTATGCGTGTCAGGATGCAAAAAACGTTGAGCAACACTGCAACCAAGGCTTGAGGAACTGTCAGTCAAGGCATCCTGCCCTCTCCTGGTTGACAGGGAGACACAGAACTCCATCAAGGCCAACCAGCACTTTTTTCCCGAGAATTAATTCATGAGCAGAGTATCAGAGGCTAAGAACGGGGAGAGAATTCCAGTGGCAGCACCTGGATGATGCTGCAGAGCTCTTCCTGCCATGGAAACCCTCTTGTAGCCTTTTTTTTTTCTCTTATGAACTCATCTTAATTCCTCCAAGAGATTTCCTTTCTCATTTAAGGTAACCAGCTGGAATCTGTTGCTTACAACCAAGGAATGCTAACCGTGGTTGCTGTGTGGGATGGCACATGTTGGTGCATGTACGTGTACAAGTCCGTATGTGTGCGTGTCCCTGTGTGGTTGTGTTTTGTATAACTTAAGGTTCTAAACCCCCTTTGTACCACAAAGGTGGAAGCCCCTCCTTTCCCTCTCTCTGTCATCTGCAATCTGCCTCCAGGGTGGGAGGGGACATTTTCTTCTCCCTCCCACCCCCAGGGCCAGAGCCCACCACTCGTGGCTGCCACAGTGGGAGGTCCACTGATCTTGGAAGAGGCCACTCAGCTCAGGACAACCAGGGGTGGGCCCTCAGGGTGACATAAGGAGATGAGCAATATAGCTGGTATTTACTATTGAAAACACACACGGGCAAATATTTGGCCAAGTGTTTATTTGCTAGTGGAACGTTTTAAATGGTTGAATGGAGCCCAAGTGTCGGCATGGGGAGTTTGATTAAAAACAAATTGAAGAAGTGTTTCTCCACAGTGGTGAACTTGGAGAGTTTTTGTTTCTTTGGCACTAGAACCCCCAAAGAGCTCTATTCCTTAACTCCAGATAGCTGGGAAGGGAGCCCCAGCCCCGGGGGCCTCTTCCTGCCTCTGCAGCCAGCAAAGCCTGGGCCTCATGTCCCCTCACCACCACAGGATCCCAATGCCCTTCAGGCCAGTGCAGAGCTTGGGGTGGCAGGAGAGGCATCTTCCCTGCCTTTGGATGTGATCTGCTATGGAGAAGGCATTTGGTGAAGATAGCTCTGAGTGTCCCCTTGAGGTGACCAACCCTTATAGATCCCGATGCTTCGTCTGTCTTTCCTTTCTCTGTACCTCTTTTTTTCTCTACAAGTGAAGTTTAGTGCTTATGAAATATATATCTCTTGCTTTCAACTCTGAGTGGCTGGGGACAGGAAAGGGTGGGACTTTCCTTTGCTAAAAGGTCTCCAGAACACATATTTTCTCTCCCAGGAAAGAAAAAACCCACATTTTCTGAATTCCCACCTTGTGCTGGGCTCCATGTTGGGCACTTCCTCATTCCTTATCTGGGTTGACTCTTACAGCACAGGAGAGGATCACCCCCATTTTACAGAAGAGTAAATGGAGGCTCAAAGGTGACCCATGGATACTTTGAAGCTACATAGTTGGAAGGTGGTAGAAGAAGATTTGAGCCTAGATTTGTTGTCCTCTAAAGTCCATGCATTTTCTTCACTTTCTCCTCTTGTATGCTCTGGTTTTAGTCTACAGCCACTGTACTGAACTCCTCAGACCCAGGAACAAGGCCGGTGAAAGTCAAAGGGAAAGACTAGCATGGACCCAAACCACCCATCAAAACTCAAAATTCTTAAGAGACATGGCTGCCCACAGATCAGGGAAGGGAGACTGTGTCCTGATAGGTCACCTCCCTCTACAGCAGATGCAAAGCCTTATGATGGGCACAGCTGAGCATCAGTCGCCGTTCGCACTCCCCCCTCAATTTCATTCTGCTCAAGGAAATGGGCCCAGAGGGAGGAAAAAGCTGAAGCCCTCAGAAGTTTGTCCTGTTGTTCCCTGGAAACATCCTTCCCTCCTTCCCATATTTCCATCTGGTCTTCCAAAGCCACAGACCTGGGTACGTGACTGACAGCAATCAAATGCCATCTCTGAACATCTGCCGCCTCACCTGTAAGGTCCAGATAATCATGCCTCCATGCGGCATGGCTGAATAGCAAGGGAAAGCATATCTAGGCTCTAAGTAGTCACCTGAAAAAGGTTATACTCCCCCCACTCCCACCACCACACACATATTTCCACTGACTCACATTGGTGAATGCCCTGGTTCCTGAAAGGGAGGGGAAAGTCCACACACGGGCCTAAGGCAGCTCCCCACCCCCCAAAAGACTGAATAGTCAAAGCCAGTCCTTTACCCCTTGCAACTCTGCAAATTGCAAGCAAACAAGACCGCTCATGATAGGCAGCCCTGGAGTTTGGCCAGATTCCTGAGGGTGAGAAAAAATATCGCACTAAATCTCCAGGAGACAGTCCCCAGAGAGAAGCTGTTCCTACTGAAGGACCCTGGCCTTGTCCCTGTGCTTCTGACCTGAGTCCGCAGCAGGAAACCCCTTGGGAATGATGCACCCACATGTCTGGTATGGGTGTCTCATCCCCATCTCACAGAAGGGAAAACTGAGGCTCAGAAAAAATAAGCAATTTGTTGATTCCAAATATAAATTCTCTGTCTCCCAAGAGCAAGGCAGAGCCACATTTCCGGGAGGGAACTTTTAACAAAGCCCACTGGGTGTTGCAGAATAATGTCATACTTGGAAAAGAGAGAAATGCGTTTCCTTTTAATTATACAAATTACCAAAAGCCAGACAAATGTTCGGCTGGGCATGAGTTAAAAGAAAATTAAGAACTATTTCTTTAGACAGTGAGAGTGAGCAATCCAACAAAAATTATGTCAAAGCCACTCTCCTTTTTATAAACAGAAGCCTCCCCCCCATTCTTCGCCTCTTCCCTCCCTGCCCACCCCCACAGGCCACAATTGTTTCCAAAGAAGGGGTGAATAAACAACATGAGGAAAATGATGACTCACATTTGAATTTCTCCTAATACTCTTATTTGAGTGTCTCTACATCTCTGTGTGGTATGTAGGTTTTATTTTCCATATGAAGAAGAGAAATGAGGTAATTGCCCCAGCATCACACAGCAACTTAAAAGAAACTTCTAACACAAATGTTCTCTAACATTAAATGCTCCCCCACCCCATGCTTTTGAGGAGTTGTGATCCCGCTCCCACTCCTCAGTTTACCCTTGAATCTCAGGTGGTGGTGCTGGCCAGACTGTCATCTGATTTCCCATATTCTTAGCAGGACATGTCTGAAAGTGTAATTGCACCAATTTTAACATATATGTGTGTGTGCATATACAAGGTGAACATAACGTTTCTGTGCAATTTAAAATAGTTTAACATAGTTAATTGCACATGAACTTTATGTCCACCCCGTATATGCACGTAAGTGTAAATCATAGATACAGAGAGAGGTTGCCCAAAAAGTGTATACGCAATTTAAGAAAGGGAAAAAAAAAAAAAAAAAAAAAACTGGCCAGGCATGGTGGTTCACACCTGTAATCCCAGCACTCTGGGAAGCCCAGGTGGGTAGATTGTCTGAGCTCACAGGTTCAAGACCAGCCTGAGCCAGAGAGAAACACTGTTTCTAAAAATAGGCAGATGTTGTGGTGGGTGCCTGTAGTCCTAGATACTCAGGAGGCTGAGACAAGAGAATCGCTTGAGCCCAAGAGTTTGAGGTTGCTGTGAGCTAGTATGCCACAGCACTCTACTGGGAGTGACAAAGTAAGACTCTGTCTCAAAAAAAAAAAGGAAAGAAAAAAAACTGCAATAAAATTGTAATGCTAACATATACTGATAACATTTGTTATCTTGTATATTATATTTTGTATACCTTATAATTGCACAAGTGAAATGTGACTTGAGCATATTACATTTTTTGGCACCCCTGTATGTTTATTTGTACGTGTATATGTAACATACATACACACACAGTGTGTCGCTTAGTAACCTTAGTATACATACATACACCTACCTACATGTGTTTGTAGACGTGTGTCTGTGTAAAACACAACTTTTGAGGGCGGCACCTGTAGGGCGCTGGCCCCATAAACCCGGAGTGGAGGGCTCAAACCCAGCCCCAGCCAAAAACTGCAAAAAAAAAAAAAAAGACAACTCTTGAAATGAGAACAGGAGGACAAAGAAAAAGGAATACTTAAGAGGAAGAGGGTGTGAGAAGGAAGAGGAGAAAAAAGAGACAGAAATGTCAAAGGAGTCAAAAGAAGAAGGAAGGATGGCTGGGAGAAAGAATTGCCAGGAGAAGAAACAGAAAGCAAAGATGGAGACATCTCTTCTTAGCAAAATCCACATCTCTACCACTCTGAGGCTGTTGACTTGCCAGAAATTCTCAGGAGGCTCTGGACTGGAGAAACGCAGGCTTAGCCAGCAAAGGCTCCTTGGAGCCTGATTTGTCTCAGCGGCCACACATCCCAAACGTGCTTGCTCTGGGGAGAACATAGGGTGGGTGGGCAGGTGTAGGGCTGATGGGGCAAGGAGTCTCCTACCCTCCTCCCTGAAGCCAGTCAGGACACACTCCAATCCAAGCACCAGGCGGCCTCATGCTCTGGTGTCCACATGGCATCAGGTTCTCCCTGGGTCTGACCTGAGCTGTGCCTTCCCCACCTGCCTTGTGTACCTGTGACACAGACTAGCACCCTCCCATGTCTCAATCTCCTCATCTATAGATTGGGATAGCAATACTGACTCAGACTGCACAGGACACTATACTCATAACAGAATACCACAGGTGGGGTGGCTGAAAAAAAATAGAGACTTGTTTCCCACAGTTCTGGAGAGTAGGAAGTCCAAGATCAAGGCACTGGCAGGTGTAAAGTCTGGTGAGAGCCTGCTTCCAGCTTCCAGACAGCCAGCCATCTCCTTGCTTTGTCCTCACGTGAAGGAAGAGACAAGGCAGCTCTCTAGGGTCTCTCTTATGAGGGTGCTAATCCCATTCATTAGGGCTCCAACCCTCATACCCTAATCACCTGCCAAAAGCCCCACCTCCTCTTATCCCCCCAAAATTGGGGAGCATACACTACCCCGTGAATTCAGGGGAGACATACGCATGCAGTCTATAGCAAGTATCCACCTCATCAGTAGTCGTGAGGTTTAAACGAACGTGCAGACAAAACTTGGCCCTTAGCCTCCACAGCTACCTGGTTGTTTTTAGTGTTACCCAGGCTGATCCTACTTCCTCTGGCACACAGCTTGGCTTTTATTATGAAGCAAATTTCCTGGATTGTCAATCCGAGGACTGACTGTGCACTGAAGACTCAAGGAAGCCAGAAGTAGGTTTTCTGGCATGTGGGGCATGACTAAGGGGAGAGAAACTGTATTCATTCAGACGGCATTTATTGCAGACCTGTCCTGTGTATGGTCCCCTCCATGTGCTTGCCAGGGCCTGTGCAAATAAAGGACAAGAGGACCTTTAGCACTTAACACTCCTTCCCCAAACTTTTCCCTTTCTTCTTATTTTTTATAAACTTACTCATGTGTCTGTCTGCCTTTCCAAATACACTGTTACCTCCTTGAGGACAGGGTTCTGCCTACTTCCTCTAATTCTTCCCACAGCACAGAATAGACACTTCATAAATCTCTGGGAAATAAGCCAACACCGAAACAAGGAGTGTGTGCAAATCAGGTCTCCAGCAGAGATGAGGAAGACCCCACTCGTCTGCCATCATCATCAGAAGTTGTGAGCAGCCTCTTAGTCAAGTAAAAGGACTTGAACTGTGGAGGTAATCGGACTGGGCTCTCTGAGTCAACGTATGGACAAGTGGCTTCGTATATTTGAGTTTATTTCCTCATCTTTCAAATGAAAAGATGCTCCCTACTCATCGGAAGGATGAAACCAGGGAATGAGATGTCGGCGAAGGGTCCACAGCATGGCTCAAGCACCCCTCTTTTCTGTGCCTTTTTCTAGATGACAAGAGGACAGAGCCCAAACCCTTCGACAAACACTTGAAGATAAAAGGTCACTAGTTCCCCCTAAGGGGTAACTAGCTTCATCCTACAAAAACCATACCCTCTAAGAATTTTGCAGGAATTCTTTAGGTGTATATTATTTTCATAAAATAATGTAAGTACAACAGCGGTCACTTTACCTATACCTCATAGCTCGTTTATCTTTATCAGCTCTGCAGAGTAGGTCTCTATAAATACTCACCCACATTTGTACTGCTCAGGGTGAAGGAGCCAGGATTTGAACATGCCCCGTGGACCTGTCTGATTCCAAAGTATTGCTCTCTTTCTCCTTTCCCCCGTGGCTTCTGTCCATATATGTCAAAATAACATTTCACTCTCACCTGAAGCCACAGTCGAAGAAGGAATGAAGACAGGGGCAGGGAGGGGTGTAGGGGAAAAAAGAGACTGAGAAACTTTCTTTTTTTTTTTTTTTCTAACATGAGTAGAAACATTCCTAGTCCATTTTCTACTGTCTATCGCATCATAAGAACGCAAAGGCCTCAGCCAAACCCCTAAATCCTTAAAGAGTAACAGAACTCCAGATTAAATTAATATCTACATTCAAACAGTAGCTGCAACGGGGCAATTGCCAAGTTATTTCTACCCTCATGAGGAAACAGGGAAAGAGAATATTAGCCAGGACCTTCGATCTGGAGCGCTGAAACCAAACCCCAATGGGGCAGTGTGGTGCTGGAGAGCTGTAGCACAATCAAGGCTTTTCATGTTTCAACTGAGTCTGCTCCTTCCTCTCTGGACTCCTGACTAACAGCTTCCCTCCAGCGACAATGAATTGGTACCAAAGTGATCTGGACTGTTTTGACACTAAGCATCTATTCCACAGGCTCGGTTTTCATTGATAAATCAATTATTCTAGCTCATTATGAGGCCAGTCTGAGTTTTCCCATCAGAATAGAAACTTTCATTCCCTCTGCCTTTCATTTGCCCAGGAAGGAAAAACAAAGAGACGAAGGCAGGAAGGAACTGCGCTCAAGTTATTAGAGAACGTCCACATGTGTTCTCCCTGGGACGGAACTCAGAGAGATGAAATGTCGCCGAACCAAGAATGAAGAGTCCCAGGAGGAAGATTCTGGCTTCCCGAGAGCAGCCCAATGTGTTTGCACCTCCTCCAGCTCAGAGCCACCCAGAGGTGTCCTCCTAAAGCTTCAGGCAAGCAGGAAGAGAGAGGAAGAGACTGAGTCCCCAGGAGATGAAATCAAGCCACAGAGGACATCAGTGAGTAAAAGCCACTCTAAATCACCAACCCTTCTCCAGCAAGTAGACAATCACCTCCAACACTATGTGCAGCCCATCAGGGAGAGCGCCTACTGTGTACTGGAACCCACAACAGGTGCATCATGCCCCACACGTGCACTGGCCCACGGAGGGCCAGTATAAGAAGCAAAATCCAGTGTAATAAAGAGCCACTCTCCCCTTATTCCCAGTCCATGACTCATAGAACAGAACCTCTGGGAAAAGTGACTGTGGCCTCCAGTGCCAAGGGAAGCTGCTCTCAGAAGAAACTGGTTTTTGTAACTGACAATGCAAACTCATTCATGATGTCTTCTGCTTTAGTTTGGCCAACCAAAAGCTCAGGGACAAATTGGTGACTTTTGATAATTGTGTAAGAGTCCAAGCTGTGCACGTTTGTGGACTAACACTGCCTTAGCCTTAGATTTCTGTTCAACTCATATTTTCTTTTTGCCATCATTTCTTTACTATACTACATCTCTTTTAAGAAGCTTGGCTTTGGCATCCGTAGCTCAGTGGTTAGGATGCCGACCACATGCACCAGGCTGGTAAGTTCGAACCTGGCTGGGGCCTGCTAAATAACAATGACAACAACAACAAATAGCCAAGCTTTGTGGCGGGCGCCCGTAGTCCCAGCTACTTGGAAGGCTGAAGTAAGAGAATCACTCAAGCCCAAGAGTTTAAGGTTGCTGTGAGCTGCAATGCCACAGCACTCTACTGAGGGCAACATAGTGAGACTCTGTCTCAGAAAAAAAAGAAGCTGTCTTATTCCCCATCTGTAAAGAAAAAAAGTATAAATAAATCCATCATTAAATAAGTAAATAAAATGCAAAATTAAGTTTGATTCTCACAAAAGCCTATTGGGATGGTGGTCATGATTCTTGTGTTTTGATTGAAAAGATTCAGGCACAGAGAGCTTAAGTAATTTACCCAAAGTCACACAGCTCGTAAGGGACATAGGATGCTAACTTAAGTTTGTCTGCCTTCAAAGCCCATACGCTTTCCAGTGCCTGGTGCTCCCAGATGGTCCCCCTACCTCTGCTGCCCAAATAAACCTTCTTCTGGTCTTCCTCACAGCTGTTCTCAACCTGTGGGTCCAACGACCCCTTCACAGGCGTTGCCTAAGACCATCCTGCATATCAGATATTTACATTGTAATTTTCATAACAGTAGCAAAATTACAGTTATAAAGTAGGAACGAAAATAATTTTATGGTTGCGGGTCACCACAACATGAGGAACTGTATGAAAGGGTGGCGGCATCAGGAAGGTTGAGAACCCCTGCGAGTCTAGGGGCTCCAGGAGGTCTCAGGACCCAACGTAGTCCAAGAATAGAGCCACAGACCCAGCCACTGTGCCCATCTTCTCCCTTTTCACCAGGGCAGGACAAGAGGACACAGGTGCAGGTTCTGTCTCCACGTCGAGCGAGCTCCCAGCCCCAGCCTGGCCAGTCCCGAGCCGAGCCAGCGTGTCAGGGGCTGGGCGCTTGATCCAAAGCCCGTGCACGGGGAGGGAAGGCTCCGCATGTGGCTCCCATTTGCATGCAGCCCGCCTGCTCTCCGCAGAGCCATTCCAAGTCCCGAGCTGTGGGAGCCTTTTTTTACACCCTCCCCCTTCTCTTCTTATCCCTCTCTCTCTGACAGCTTTTCTCTTTGAATCAGAGAGCTAGAGTCTGCCAAGTGAAAATGTAACTCAAACCTCAAAGGGCTCAACGGCGGCTAGAAACTCATGAGGCACGATTGCCCCAGAGAAGCCGGACTGGGCTGTCAGGACTCCTGCTGGGCGCGGCTCTGTCTGCCAGAGGGTGGGGGGGACGGCCCTGGGGTCTGTGTACTTTCCGTTGATAGTGTATCTAAATGTCCTTGCATCTAGAGGTGGGGTGATTTCTCCACTTTAGAGGTGAGGGAGCCAGACCCTCAGAGTTCAGAAAAGGAAATGCAGCACTTAGATCTCACCCCACCCTCCCAGCTACCCAGGGAGGCAGGAGGGAGGGCCGGAGCCTGGGGCTCTATTGTTATCTTCCTTTCATCACCCACCTTCTAAGAGGTGAAGTTGGACCATCAGACTCCAAAGACATTTTTCTCCACCATGCAGCGGGACATCCAGAGAAGGGGTGGGGGGCGCCTCAAAAAGCTGCTAGAGGGGAAATGGGTACACACACATTAGAAACCAATCAGTATTTCTCCCTGAGCACCGTAAAGAAGCAAAAGATTCATCAAGCCCTTGTCTGCCTTCTTGCCAAGGAGGAATGGAGTGCTCCCAGCAGGTGGGCTTATTCCCTTTCTCCAGGGGCTGTGTCCTGGGCTGAACTGAAGAAGAGAGAAGCAGCAGCAGCCAGGGGCAAGCTCCCTTCCCTCAGTCCCTCACCACCAATACTGAGGCTAGCTGCATAATTTTCAGGCACAGAGCAACATGTGGGACCTCAGGTTCAAAAGATGGCAATTCAAGATGGCAGTATTCTGGCCATCCATTCTACTGCCATCTATTCTTTCAAGATGGCAATAGGAGAGTGTTAAACCTGACACAAGGCCCTTTGCAGCTGCTCAGGCTGATGCACAAGGAGCAGGCCTTCAGTGACATCTCTGCCCCCACTTGCAGATCTGGGTGGCCTGGGAGTCCCCTTTCAGATCAGCAAGCCCCAGAAGCCCAGAGGGAGAGCAGCCCAAGTACTGCTCAGTCACCCATAAGTGACCCAGCAGGGACCATCACCAGCGTCTCCCTGTCTCGGCTCTCTCTCCAAATATGCCATTGTCACAAGTAGCTCCTTTGACTACCTGTGTGACTTTAGGTAAGTTACTTAAGCTCTCTGTGACAGCATCTTTTCAACCAAAACACTAGAACTGTGATCACTGGTTCCAATAGGCTTTCGTGAGAATAAAACTAAATTTTGCGTTTTATTTATTCATTATTTAATTGGATTTATTTGTTCCCTTATACTTTTCTTTACAGAAAGGAGATAAGATAGCTCCAGCAGGCTTAATAAACACCTGTTGATTTAATACCATTGAAAAAAGTAATGATACTCATTCACAACCAAGTGTAAATAATCAGTACCAGTTTAAACTGTGACCCTCCCACAGGGATTTTCACAGGGATCAAAACCTTAAGCTCAAGAAATATATGTCACTTGGTGGCCTTCCAGGCATCAAAGAGTAGATGGGGAGTGGCTGCTAGGGACAGAAGAGAGAAGGCATTTACCTGCCTCACTTCTTGGTCAGGCCACTCCCAGAGAGGTGATATATAAAAATCCCTGGTGCTAGAGCTCAGGGATCCCTGCTGGCCTCTCACAGTGGCTCAAACAAGCACTTAATTTATCATCATGGGGGGCTCATTCAGGCAACTGGCCACTGCATCTTCATCAAGGCCAAAAGTGTTGCTGTGGGAAGCTGTGCTCACCACAACTTTGGCTTTTTGTCCCAACCTCAGTGTGGAATGAATGCTTCCTCAAAACAGGACCTGAAAAATGGAAAGAGAGAGGAAGAGAAAATGGGGTGGAAGGCAAATGGAAGAAAAGGAAGGAAGGAAAGAAGAAAAGGAAAATTTGTATTGCTTTTACCAGACTGTAAGCTTCTTGAGAACAGGGACCATAGCTATCTTATTCCCCCAGAGCCTAAGGCAGCCAAAGCAGCCCTTACAGCCTGATTATACCATAGGTGCTCAATAAATATTAAGAATGGGTAGATAGCAGGTGTGAGGTAGTTGCATGGATATACATGTAGATAGATGGATGTGTGGACAGGTGAGTGAATGAATGAATTGATGGAAAGTGGGTGGTGGGTGGATAAATTGATGGATGGATGGATGGATTGATGGAGATTGAGTGGGTGGACAGATAGATTGATGGAGAGTGGGTGGGCGGATGGATGGATTGATGGAGAGTGGGTGGGTTTATGGATGGATTGATGGAGAGTGGGTGGCATGGATGGATTGACGGAGAGTGGGCGGGTGGGCAGATGGATGGATTGATGGAGAGTGGGCGGGCGGATGGATGGATTGATGGAGAGTGGGCGGGCGGATGGATGGATTGATGGAGAGTGGGCAGGAGGATGGATGGATTGATGGAGAGTGGGTGGGAGGATGGATGGATTGATGGAGAGTGGGCGGCATGGATGGATTGATGGAGAGTGGGCAGGCGGATGGATGGATTGATGGAGAGTGGGCGGGAGGATGGATGGATTGATGGAGAGTGGGCGGGAGGATGGATGGATTGATGGAGAGTGGGTGGGAGGATGGATGGATTGATGGAGAGTGGGTGGGAGGGTGGATGGACTGATGGAGACTGGGTGAGTAGATGGATGGATTGATGGAGAGAGATGGAGAGTGGATGGGTGAATGGATGGATTGATGGAGAGAGGGTGGGTGGATGGATGGATTGATGGAGAGTGGGTGGGTGGATGGATGGATTGATGGAGAGAGGGTGGGCAGATGGATGGATTGATGGAGAGTGAGTGGGCAGATGGATGGATTGATGGAGAGTGGGTGGGAGGATGGATGGATTGATGGAGAGAGGGTGGGCGGATGGATAGATTGATGGAGAGAGGGTGGGCGGATGGATGGATTGATGGAGAGTGGGCAGGTGGATGGATGGATTGATGGAGAGAGGGTGGGCA
>CAUYPK010091810.1:0-18336 GCA_963574355.1 Loris lydekkerianus | reverse complement strand
AGCTTATATAAGCTCGGGTTGGGTTCCAAATGTAATATCACCACAAAATTTGCTTTTGTGGTTTTTCCATTATTAATCCCCCCCCCCCCCCCCCCGTACACAGAGTAACCTATTTCTGTATGTGATTTTAAAAGAACAAGTTATGTTTTTAAAAAGGTCAGGGGGCTTCTTTATGCCCTACTGGTATCCTCTCCCCTAAATACCTTTACTTTACTGACAATGAAGTTAGTTTCCATTTGGAAAAGTTACCCTCAGTTTCTCTTGTCAGAAAATCAAAAGGCAGCCAATCAGATTTGTAAAATTTCCCTCTGGCACATTGTCAAGATCTCTTGCAAAATGAAATTTGTTCTACAGCTCTCCCCTCTCCTGTGATGCTGAGCGCAGTTCTACCCCATTTAAATATTTTGCAATCATGTTCTTGATGAGTTCCTGGCAGGATTGAAATATCCCACAACCCAGAGGTGAAGAGACAGTTATGGGGACCACTGGCAAATGTAGAGGTCTTATTGAACATGGACAAATTCAAGTGGGGTTTGCAAACACCCCAGTGCCTCCTGCTTGCTCTGCTTCCAGCGGCTTGGTCCACAAGTTTATAATGGCCTCCTTGTCCTTGGAGAGATGCTTAGAAACAAAGTTGCAAAGCCTTCTACCCTGGCCTTGGAATGGCTGGTTGAACCCAGTGTCTCCCTATGATAAAGAATGATCCAAATGTTTCTGGGCAATGGTTTTCTACACTGGTTTTATTTAAGGTCTATCAACAGGTGCTGAATGTGAGATAGGGAGGGAGGAAAGTGTTTTTCTGTGCGTCTTCCTTTCTTCCTTTTAACTGAGCTCACAAGGTGCTTCTGGTTTCAGAGAAGGATTTTTTTTTCTTTGCAACTTTGGAGCCACTTAGTTGTGAAATGATGTTCTATATTTTTTTAGAAATTGGAATGCCTTGGTTGAAATCCCATGAAAAGAGATGTGAAGCGTGGCTCTCAACCTTGCTTAACCTGAGCATATGTTCAGGCTGAGGCAGTATGCCCTTTTCTCTGGAAGGCGGGTGCAAAAGCAGGTGGGACAGGACAGAGGCCTGGCCAGAAAGAACAATCATTTCTCCCTGTGTGTCTCAAGATTAAACAAAAGAGTAAAGTTCTTTTTTTTTTTTTTTTGAGAGAGAGTCTTACTACATCACCCTGGGGTGACTATGGCATTATAGCTCACAGCAACCTCAAACTCTTGGCCTCAAGTGATCCTCTTGCCTCCCAAGTAGCTGGGACTACAGGCGCCCGGCTATTTTTAAAGATGGGGGTCTCATTCTTGCAAGAGTGAAGTTCTTGAGAGTAAGAAGACAGAACACATCCATTTGAAATTAAAACTCAATTTCTCTTACATTTTTGTGGTTCATAAAATGTTGTAGGAAATGGACTTTTCCTCATTTCTTCTTTGTCCTAGCAAGATAAAATAATGGTTAAATTTGAAAAGTACCTTGCAGTCTTCAAAGCATTTTATCTGTTATTCACCTTGACAGAAGAGACCCCCCTGTTACAGATGAGAAGGGAAACAGGCTTGAAAAGGAGGGGAAAGAGATTATACAGATGAGCACAGTATCAGCAGTTTCTATTCTCTGGGAACTCTGATAGGGTTCTAGCTTAAGATGTTTCTAGATTCTAGATTTTTGTACTTAATTCTCATTCTAGTTTGTTCTCTGAACGTGTCTAACTATGAGTCAAGCGATGTGCTTGTTTATATACAGATCCTTACACATCCTCTAGCTAGTTCGATTTCAGCAGGTCTGGAGTGGGATCCAGGAATCTGCCTTTTTAACAGGGTCACGAGAGGATCTTATCTCAGGCATGTTTGGAAAATTTCACGTAGCCAGCAACTAAAATGCAGATGGAAGTAAGTTGTCCAAGGTCACAGCCTGGTAGCTGCGGTCCCCTAGCACATCCCCCTGCCTGTCACTGTGCTCCAGCTGCCTCCCACAGGGACAGAGAGCTGTGGCTGATACTGGGTGGTTCTGCCATGTGCTGACAGGGCATATGCTATGTATAAAACTACATACCGCTACGTATGAAACTTCGTCCAGAAACAGGAGGGATTAGAGGGTGAGTGAAAGAATAGAGGAAGAGATAGACACAGTGATAGGGGATGAAAACACAATGTTCTTAAAAATTCATCGCTGCCATAGAAGCACAGTGCGTAAATCTAATTGCCGTAATAACAGGCATTCTCCAAACCCTTTATAAAACCTACTTGTTGATGTCCTGCTAGATATTCATGGCCAGAAGGCTATGTACAAGTACCATAGTCCAGAAATGAAGAGTGTTCAGGAAGATCTCTGGGGTGGGGGGCAGCAGAACTTTTAAAAAGCTCATCTTTTAGAAATCTCTACTTTTATATTTTATGATATAACTGGCATATTACATGTAGAAGGTACCCCCAAAATGTATACACATTTTAAGAAAGGAAAGCACTATATTAAATTTATAATATTCAAATCATGTTTGACTTCTGCAATTACAAGAGGTGCTCAACATGACTTGTATTTTTCTGTTATTACATATTGAGTATTACAACTTTAATACGGTTGTGTATTTCTTTCTTAAACTATGTATACATTTTCTGTATTCAGAGGCATGCTCTGTATATACATGTAAATGTGTGTATAAATACATATGCATATATACTTAATCTATACACATTTCTCAGTTAAGCAGCAAATAGATATAGGCCATATGCTCAAAAATTATTTTACTGGTAAGATGTGGTGTGCAGCTCAGAAAGTTTGCAGCTCATTTCTCGGGCTCACCTGCCCATCTTTTGCAGTTTACTTGCATGCTACCATGACTCAGCATTATTTCGTCCCAACCTGTTTGTGTTAGCAATACTTGTAATCATTTACTATAATTTAATTAAATTTTATATGAGCCAGTGAAATATTGTTAAAGAAAAAAAAAGAATAGTATCTGTGGAAGGTTAAGTTGGAAAGTGGAAAGCCTAGTTTGCAGTGCAGATTGGAATTTTTCTTTAATTGCTATTACATTGAGGGTAGCCAAGCTACCTGTGCATAGTTGAGAGAAATAATCCTGAAAGTCTATGATTCTGCTTTAGTTTAGTTTGCAAAAATCTACATTCTTGCTCCACTTTAAAGAATTCAAAACTGAGAATCAAAGATGTTGTATTATGAGTATAATTCATGCAATAATAATGACATGGAACTTTAGTTGGTGGAACAAGACTCAAACATGAGATCTTGGCCCACCATAGAAAGTTTGGTGAACCTGTGCAGTTGGTTCTTGTTACTTGTGTTAGTTAGAGTCTATAAAGTAACTGCAAAGAGAGCAGTAGACTGCTCCTAGGGTTAAGTTCCTGAGTGCCTCTAGTCACATTTTTGTCAATTGATGAATAGGTAACCCTTTTTTATATGTGTTCCTGTTTAAAGGTACCTTATTTAATACATAGAGTTGATTCATTAAATGTTGAACTGAGTGGCCAACGGCACCATCACTTGTGCGTGAATGAAGTTACCTAATGCACGTGCTTCCTTCACAAGGCACATCACACAGCTTTCTTTTCCTTAGGGACACTAGACAGCACTTGAGCACTATGCCTGGGGTCATTTTAAACATTAAAATCACCATCAAAAAAGCACAAAATAGACAGCAAAAGGACATTTATTTACAGTAGGAGAGCTGAAACGAAGGTAGAGTATAGTCTCTTCCAACTTTAGCTAGAAATAGGTGTGTCAGGCAACTCAAAGCTTTCATTACTCGGCACGTGTCAGTGGAGGACCGCAAAAGCACCACAAGTTTTGATTTTGGATTTACAAATAAATTTTACCAAGTAGGTAAATTTGTAAATAGAGAATCCACAATAATGAAGATCATTAAGATATTATTTGTTTACATTCTATGCATAATAGTATGTTTTAGGCATATCATTGTGTATGTATGTTTGGTTTAATACAATATTTAAGGCATGCATGACTTACTTTAATACAGTTTTTAAGGTATATATGACTTAATTCATGACTTAGTTCAAAAGTGCTCCTTTTACCTTGCTTTGATTAGCAAGCCCTTCTCTGCAGGTGGAAATCAGGAGAGGTGTGCTAAGGGTATATGTCCCACTTTCAGGTATGATTGACCGCAAACGCTTCCATTCTTACGAACATTTTTTTATCTTAGTCGATTGTTTGGATGAAATGAGTGTAGGTGTGTATCGCAGTGTCACAGCATCCAGGACAGTGCCCAGCACTAATAAAAATCAATTTAAAATATACTGCCCCCAAATATGTGTATGTGGTAAGTGCTGATTATTACAAGACGATTGAATTATCGTAGACATCATAGGGGGGAAACACCTGCAGGATCCTGGGGCATGACAGGTCTTGCTGCCTTTATTCTTGGCTTGAGTCTTTCTTCCTTCCTCCTTCCTCCTGTTTTTCACTTCTCAGGGAAGGCACAGACCGACTTCTGGGCCCCACAGGTCTGGTTCATAAAGTACTGAACCACATGGTGCCATAGGCATGAGTGCCCAGCCCATCCTGAGCATAAATTTCATATTTGTAGAGCCTTCCAGAGGCTCTAGTCCTGTGGTGGGCATGCTAGAAGAAACTTGATCTTGCTAAAGAAAAGGGCTCCTTCAAGTTATAATACATGTGCTACAAGAGCCCTCCATGATGGGGCTTATCATCTGGAGTTTTTATCATTTGTCGTCCCCCCCCCCCCCCCATCCCATATGCCTGCTGTAGGTAGTGGTCTGGACATTGTTGAAACTTGGGGAAAGAGGCAAAAAGTCAGCCCACTCCTGTTAGCCAGTTGTTACGCATTACATTTATTTCATTTAGACATAGTAAGGAGCACTTCCAACATACACTAATGTAGAGAGAACAGTATGAGCCCCCATCCTCCCTCATTCAGTTTCAGGAGTTATCAGCTCACAGCCAAGTTCATTTGATCTCTTTCCCAGCCCAGATAATTCCAGAACAAATCACAGATACTCCATATCTCATTTATGAATATTTCATTACATATATATAAAAGAAAAAAATTTTTAAAAACAGCCAAAATACTTTTATCATAACTAAAATAATTCATAGTAATTACTTAAGATTATCAAATATCTAGGATATTGGGATTAAATATCAGGATTAAATTTTCCCAATTCAGACATTTCTGTCAGCTTTTAGCCCAGTTCAGAGCTTTTAGCTGACCAGCGGCAAGGCAAGCATATGAAGTGTGCAGGTGAGTGTAAGCCTAGGAGGCTTGAGGTTAGGGTGGAAGAAGAGAGGGAATCCCATTTCCAGTGCAAGAGGGCAGGATGGAGGCTCTCAGCGGACTCTAAAGATTACTGTCCCCTCTGTGTGTGCAACTCAGAGCCTTGGATATGTTTCAGCTGGAAAAACAACCTTGCACAGAGTAGCTGTGTCTGTTCTGCTTTCTTGTTGATCTTTCTCACAGCCTGTGACTTAGACCTCTGGAAACTTGGGTATCTGGGTCTATAACATGAAGACTTCCAACCTCTAAAAGTATTCTGGGTTGTCTGAATCCATTCTTTCCCTGGATACTTGACCACACTGATGAGCTCAGCAGAATTCCCTCAAAAGAGGCATTGTGGTTATGGGAACTCATGGGAACCCAGTATTCTAAATGCAGTTGACTGACAACAGGCATCTTGCCTGGGAGAGGCTGCCACGTTCACAGAGGAGCCAGGGGAGGTGCTGCACCCACTACAGCATGATAAGGCAACAGGCTGCACATACCTGGCACGTCTTTCTTTCAGCACTTCATGGAAGTGAGCTCAGCTGCTTCTTGGGCGATTTTGTTATCTCTTTAATTTCAGAGAAGAATTTCAAAGCAAAAAATAGTTTCCATTGAGTTGTATGCGGTGTAAATGTGAACAAGTTGCCTCCTCTGTAAGACAAGGATAACAGAAGCTATCATAGAGGTTTTGTGAGGTTCAAATACGTTTGTATGTGTCAATGTATGGAATGATGCTTGGCACATAGCACTGTCTAACAGAACTTTCTGCAGTTGTGGAAATGTGCTACATCAGTACTGCCCAATACATTTGAACTCTTAAAACAGGCCAGTGTGACTGAGGAAATTGTAACAGCTACATGTGGCTTTAGTTGCCACTGTATTCACTGCAAGTCTAAAGGATGATGTTAATGTCATAATTAATGTATCATTTTTAACATAGTTTTCAGTGAAGACCTAGAATTCAAAAAGCAAAGACAGTATTACAAAGTGGTGTTTGCTAAGCATGTGTGGCCCAGAACATTTAGGATACCAAACATTGTCTCTAAAGCGAAGGGTCATGATTTTGACATAAGCCTCTTTCCCCAAGTTTGAACAATGTCCAGACCACTATCACGATGTTCAGGTAGGCTGCATTTGTGGGAATCTGTCCAGGAAAAAGAGACAGTTTTATGATTGAGTGATTAGCAGGAACTTGGGATCACATTTTGCCTTTACTTCTTATGGTATATAACACTTTCTTTTTTTTTTTTTTTTTTTTTTGAGACATAGTCTCACGCTGTCACCGTGGGTACAGTGCCATGACATCACAGCTCACAGCAACCTCAAACTCTCGGGTTTAAGCGATTCTCTTGCCTCAGTCTCCCAAGTAGCTGGGACTATAGGCACCCACCACAATGACCAGCTATTTTTTTGTTGCACTTGCCATTGTTGTTTGGCGGGCCGGAGCTGAATTCGAACCCACCAGCTCTGGTGTATGTGGCTGGTGCCCTAGCCGCTTTAGCTACAGGCGCTGAGCCATGACTTAACACTTCTGATTCTCAATGTTTTCATCTGTTAAGAGGCGGGTGATGACTTGCACCTGCCTGCTAGGGTTGTCATGTGTGCTGCCCTGGCAGGGTGCTTTGCACTTAGCATGGGCTCAGTACACAAGAGCTATGGTTATTTTTCAGGTAGTGATGATAATTTCACAATTTGATACATAATCACTGTCACTTCTAATTCAGTTGAAGAATTTAAAATAATCATTTAATCCCTATCAGATGCCAGGGATGCTGATGTGAATGCTGCTTTTTTGACTTAAACACTTACACAGTAAGAAGGAAACATTGAACTGAGGGAAGGGGGAAACTTCTGACATAATCCCTCTATTTATACTGCCTGACTCAGGTAAGAACAAGCAGCAATGGTAACTTCAGGTTCCCAGCTATCTTCTCATGGCACAGACATTGGGTATTTGGTCGTTTTATATATATCTTGCACTGCCTGAAAAGATTTGATATCCAGAAGTTGGTAAACTATAATTAAAAAGAAAAGTTTTTAGTGTTAACCATGCAGACTGGCTTCTTGATAACATATCGTTTTTTATTTTGTTCAATTGAAATGAACCAACAAAAAATGTAGCAAGGCCAATGGAAACAATGTCTCAGCTGCCGCCTCATGTCTTGTCCCGCTCTTCTCTTAGATGTGACATTTGCTGCGTCACCTTCCGAACACACCGAGGACTTCTGCGCCACAACGCACTTGTCCACAAGCAGCTTCCCAGGGATGCAATGGGAAGGCCTTTCATACAGAACAATCCTTCGATTCCTGCTGGCTTCCATGACTTAGGATTCACTGACTTCTCCTGTAGGAAGTTTCCTCGAATTTCTCAGGTATTCTCATCAGCCTGTGGAACCAAATGGCAGCTGCCTCTGTGGTCCACATCGTTGGACTAAACTCCTGATACTTGGACGTTGCTTTGCCTTAAGATAGTGTCAGTTGGTGTTTGTCTTTTTCATGGTGCCTTTTCTCTTAAAATTCAACTTGTCCCTTTCGGTCTTCCTTGGGTTATTAGGTTGAGAGGAGAGGGCTGTCTCTTATTTTGAGTTGAATTTTTATTAGCTTGCATATGAATCCAGCTCATCAATGCCATCTGCCTGTTCTTGGGGCTCTAAAGTTGTGAATTGTAAACCCTCCCAGCCTTACCATAACTTGCATTTGCATTTTTTAAATTCTTTCGTTATCTGCATTGCAAATAAATATTTTCAACATTGTAATTTCTATTAAAATCAATTTGGGTCATTATTGACCTGAATAAAAAAAACACCATATTTGTTCTGTACTTGTAAAGCATTTACTACTACTTTGAAAATACTTCCCTCCCCCCCTTTTTTTAAATTGAGATAGAAGATATCAACAGTGGAGTTCCTCCAGTGCACAAGCCTCATGCTCAGTGGGTTATTACCTATGCATACACCCTCGCATCCCCTGAGGACATTGCTGCTTGTCCCTCCCAGGCCAAGTTCCCTGTCTCACAGTCACAGAGCTAGCTTGTTCTCTAACCTCTGTCGCCATCAGTTTTGCAAGACACTCATTTTTTAAAAAGAGGATTCTACCTCAATAATATTGTTACTTAAAAGTACTTCAATTCTCCTTTGATGAGAGATACCCTGAGGAATGACATCATTCAGTAAACAAATGTGATTCTTAAGATGCTTTGTGGCTTTCCTTATTTAGTCTGGGGTCAAGGAGCCAATGGTGTCCTCCTTGTTTATGATGTAGAAAGGCTGTGTACTGGGGCAGCTGTACAACAAATACTTTTGCACCCCTGTTTAGTGATTCTTTCCCAGCCTCACTTTTGTTCCCTTGCTTTTGCTGGTGGTTTTCACACAGGCCTGGTGCGAAACAAACCTGCGAAGGTGCATCAGCGAGCAGCACCGCTTTGTCTGTGACACCTGCGATAAGGCATTCCCCATGCTCTCCTCGCTTGCCTTGCACAAGCAGACCCATGTCGCCGAGGACCGGGCTCAGGAAAAACTGCAGGTCAAGACCCTGCCTGGTGACACCCTGGACCAGAAGGTCTTCCTGGCCTTGCTGGGCCTGCAGCACACCAAAGATATAAGGCCTGCCCCTGCCGAGGAGCCCCTGCCGGACGACAACCAGGCAATACAGCTCCAGGCACTCAAGTGTCAGCTACCTCAGGACCCTGGCTGCACCAGCGTGCTGCGTCTGTCTCCTTTTGAAGCTGCTTCCCTGGGCAGTTCTCTCACAGTCCTCCCAGCAACCAAGGAGAGCATGAAGCATCTGTCCCTGCAGCCCTTCCAGAAGGGCTTCATCATCCAGCCAGACAGCAGCATTGTGGTCAAGCCCATCTCTGGAGAGTCAGCCATTGAGCTGGCTGACATCCAGCAGATTCTGAAGATGGCAGCCTCTGCTCCCCCTCAGATCAGTCTTCCGCCTCTCTCCAAGGCCCCAGCTGCCCCGCTGCAGGCGATTTTTAAGCACATGCCCCCTCTGAAGCCAAAGCCCCTAGTCACACCCCGGGCGGTGGTGGCCACCTCCACACCCCCGCCTCTCTTCAATGCCCAGCAGGCCTCCCCTGGCTCCATCAGCCCCAGCCTCCCGCCACCACCCCTGAAGCTGCTCAAAGGCTCGGTGGAAGCAGCCTCCACCGCCCACCTGCTGCAGTCCAAGTCCGGGGTCCAGCCAAACGCAGCCACACAGCTTTTCCTGCAGCAGCCGCGGGCGGAGCTACCCGGTCAGCCCGAGATGAAGACGCAGCTGGAGCAAGACAGCATCATCGAGGCTCTGCTGCCGCTGAACATGGAAGCTAAGATCAAGCAGGAGATAACCGAGGGGGAGCTCAAGGCCATCATGACGGCGCCCGGCGGCAAGAAGACGCCTGCCATGCGCAAGGTGCTCTACCCCTGCCGCTTCTGCAACCAGGTGTTCGCCTTCTCCGGGGTGCTGCGCGCCCACGTGCGCTCCCACCTGGGCATCTCGCCCTACCAGTGCAACATCTGCGACTACATTGCGGCTGATAAGGCTGCGCTCATCCGCCATCTGCGCACTCACAGTGGCGAGCGGCCCTACATCTGCAAGATCTGCCACTACCCGTTCACCGTCAAGGCCAACTGCGAGCGGCATCTGCGCAAGAAGCACCTCAAGGCCACCCGCAAGGACATCGAGAAAAACATCGAGTACGTGAGCAGCAGCGCGGCGGAGCTGGTGGACGCCTTCTGCGCCCCGGACACCGTGTGCCGGCTGTGCGGGGAGGACCTGAAGCACTACCGCGCCCTGCGCATCCACATGCGCACGCACTGCGGCCGCGGCCTGGGTGGCGGACACAAGGGCCGCAAGCCCTTTGAGTGCAAGGAATGCAGCGCCTCCTTCACGGCCAAACGCAACTGCATCCACCACATTCTCAAGCAGCACCTACATGTGCCTGAGCAGGACATCGAGAGCTACGTGCTGGCCGCTGACCTGGGCCCCGTGGAGGCGCCATCTGCTGAGGCCTCGGGCAGGGGCGAGGAGGGAGGCTGCACCGCCTTTGGGGACCGCAAACCCCTCGCGGCCTTCCTGGAGCCCCAGAATGGCTTTCTTCCCGGGGGCCCCCCCCAGCCTCTGCCGCCTCACGTCTCCGTCAAGTTGGAGCCCGCCAGCAGCTTTGCAGTGGACCTTAACGAGCCCCTGGACTTTTCTCAGAAGGGCCTGGTCCAAGTAAAGCAGGAAAATGGTTCCTCCTACCTGAGCACTTCCTCCTTGGTCCCCTATGACTCCTCCATGGAGCCTATTGACCTGTCCATCCCCAAGAACGTCAGGAAAGGAGACAAGGATCCAGACAGTCCCACGGAAGCCAAGCAGCCTGAGCAGGAAGCAGGGAGTGGAGAGCAGCCCTCTTGTCCACCACCCACCCCTTCCCTGCCAGTGACTTTGGGGCCCAGTGGGATCCTGGAAAGCCCCACAGGCCCTACAGTGGCTGTTACGACAGCCACCACCACCCTGGACCCCCAGGCTCAGCCCCTCCAGGGCTCTGTTCAGCTGGCTGTCCCCATCTATTCCTCAGCTCTTGTCAGCAGCCCTCCGCTCTTGGGCAACTCAGCCCTCCTTAGTAGTTCAGCCTTGCTGCGGCCACTGAGGCCGAAGCCCCCCCTGCTCTTGCCAAAGCCACCTGTGACAGAAGAGCTGCCCCCACTGGCCTCCATCGCCCAGATCATCTCATCTGTGTCCTCGGCCCCCACCCTGCTAAAAACCAAGGTGGCAGACCCAGGACCCACACCCACCGGGAGTAACCCAGCTCCAGATGGCTTAGGAGGCTCCATCCCTAAAGCCACCACAGCCTCCACTGACCCCACAAGCCTGAAAGAGTCCAGAGACCCATCCCCTCCCGCCAGCAGCCCAGAGGCACCCTCACCCACTGAGCAGGGGCCAGGGGGCTCATCAAAGAAGAGGGGCCGGAAAAGGGGGACAAGGAGCCGGCCCCAAGCCAACAGCGGGGGGGTGGACCTAGACTCCAGTGGGGAGTTTGCCAGCATTGAGAAGATGCTGGCTACCACGGACACCAACAAGTTCAGTCCATTTCTGCAGACAGCAGAGGAGGATGTTCAGGATGAGGTGGCTGCGGCCCCCACTGACCACCATGGGCCCAGTGATGAAGAGCAGGGCAGCCCCCCAGAAGAGAAGCTGCTGAGGGCAAAGCGGAACTCCTACACCAACTGCCTACAGAAGATCAACTGTCCCCACTGTCCCCGCGTGTTCCCTTGGGCCAGCTCCCTGCAGAGGCACATGCTCACACACACTGGTAAGAGGACCTGCTGGGTTCCCAGGCGGTGAGTCCCAACTCCTGGGGGGAGGGGGGGGGTTCTCCAGCCAGTGGCACAGTGAGGATAGGGTGGAAAGTAAGGGGCCCTTCTCCCACAATCCCTTCACTCCTGGCTTCACTTCTTCCTCAGTCTCAAAGGCCACAGACTTGCCTCGTGGTCCTGTGAGTTTTTCCCATGTGCTTTCAGTACCCACAGTGGCCTGCATCCATGGGCTGAACCCTCTAAGACTTGCTGGTGAAGGGAAGCCGTCATTATGGGGTGTTTTCAGTGAAAGTGGTTATAGGCCCTCAGATCACTCACTTCTATCTGCCCCACCCCTTCTCGGGAAGGTAATGTGATGATCTACTGGTTAAGCTTGGAGGGGGCTCCAGAAAAGCCCAGCTTTCTTTCAGGGTATTGAGGCATGGTGAGTTTGGTGCTTAGACACAAGATGTTCCATCCGGTGTCCTCAGTACAGCTATTTAAATTTTGATCACTCCGTGAAGTTATTTTGACTGTCATATTGTCTGAAAGAGAAATATTGCAAATTTTGAAGTAGGTCATTTTCTTTTTGTTCACTAAGGTGGTCATATTGTCCCATTTATTGTGAATAGCAATGGGTGATGGTAAAAATTATTTTTTCAATTTTTTTTTATACTTAAATTGTCAGCTGTTCTGGAGAGACACCCAATTATGAATAATATTGTAAGTAACAGACTTAAATTGCCAAAATGATAGCCCAAAAGTATGGTTTAAGCCAGCTGTGGTGGCTCTCACACAGAATCCCAGCAATTTGGGAGGCTGACGCAGGAAGATCATTTATGCCTAGGAGTTTGAGACTAGTCTGGGCAGCACAGTGAGACCCTATCTCTCAAAAAAAAGTTTTTAAAAAATTATCTAGGCATGGTGGCACACACCTGTCATCCCAGCTCCTCAGCAAGCTGAGACAGGAGGATCGCTTGAGCCCAGGAGCTTGAAACTACACTGAGCTGTGATTGTACCACTGCACTCCAGCTTTGGTGACAGAGTGAGACTATGTCTCTAATAAAAATTTTAAAATTTTAAAAATTAAAAATATTAGTTTGCAGAAGTTGCTTTAAGTGACACTTAGGATAGGAAAATACTTTAAATAATTTTGTACCTGATACTTCTTATATTCAAATAGCTATCCAACTTTTCTCTTTTTTTTTAAAGACAATTTCTGTCATTTATTTATTTATTTATAGAGACAGTCTCACTTTATTGCCCTTGGTAGAGTGCCATGGCGTCACACAGCTTACAGCAACCTCCAACTCCTGGGTTTAGGCGATTCTCTTGCCTCAGCCTCCCCAGCTGGGACTACAGGCACCCACCACAACACCTGGCTATTTTTTTGTTGCAGTTTGTAGGGGCCAGGTTTGAACCCACCACCCTCAGTACGTGGGGCCAGCACCCTACCCACTGAGCCACAGGTGCCACCTGGCTATCTAACTTTTCTTAATTGAGTGTTGTTTTTTTTTTATCCTTTCAAAGTTTACAACCCCAAATATTAATAAATAGATGGAACCTATAACCAAATGGCACTGTATATAAGGCATAGGATTACCAGATAAAATGCAGCTAAATTTGAATGTCAGATAAACACCAAATAATTTTTAATATAATTACTTTCTAGGTAGTATTTGAGATAATACTAAAAAATTATTTGGTGTTCATTTGCATTCAGATTTAACCGATGGCCAGGAGGTTTACAGCAGTATGGTGAGGAGAAGGTAGTGGGAATTCATTGTGAACTGTGCTCTGTACCCAAGTGAAAACATATTATTTAGGGTTGATTATCCCATGAAGCTTTGGAGAAGCTCATAGAAGGCTATTTCTGCTATACAAGGTAGAGCAGCAGGAGGGGGTCACGGAGCTATCGCTGGAGCCCAGGACAGTGTTCAGAGTGGTGCCAGGGGAGGGAAAAGAAGCTAGTAGGTTTGGGGCCTCTCTGAGGCCTCATTGGTGTAATACAGAGATTATCACATAGATTCAACATTTCTCTCTAATGTGGTAGACCCTTGAGTCCAGGAGTCGAATAGTAGTAAATGAGGAGTGCTTATCCAGGAACCAGGATTTCTAGGTTGGTGAAGTACATATACTGCCTTTTCAGGCTGTTATTTTCTTCCCACTGAAATAATTTAGGCCTGACAAAGCAAAGTAACCCTTATAATGATGTCAGCAGTTCAGGAAGGCAAAAGCATCTTCAAGATAAAGTGGCCCACTCAGTAGTCTCTTTTGTTCCTCATTTTGGGTGACACCTGTTAGTTGCTTACTGAGAGTCTCTGGACAAGTGAGTCTTTCTGTTACTGCTTTTCAGAGCAGATGGTCTGGATCTGATGGCTGGCTTGGCTCTCACCCTCCATCTCCTTCCCCCTGCACCTCCCAGCCTCCCCAGATGAGAGTCTTGATCTTAGTGGCTACTGTGAGCATTTCCCCCAAATGGGGCCATTTATTTTTGGACGTTTTCATTCCCAGCAAACGGATGGTCTCCCTGAGGGGACTGCAGCAGCCAGTATTTCCTTTCAAGAGTTGTGGCTGTGTCTTTGCAGATGCCTGATAGAATGTTCCCACTTGTGAATCCACTCATGATTATTTGGCTTTCAAATGCCAGAATATCAGTGTTGGTCTAAAATTTGGTAGCGTCTCAAACCGAGCAAGAAAGGAGGAAGTTTGTTTACAATGGGGTGGGTATAAATATGAACGTATTCTGCCTCCTTTCTCTTTATAGTTTACTGATAACCTTAATAGATGTGAATGTTTTGGCTCTATCCCCGACATCCTGTCTTGGTCGGGTGAAGAAACCTACTAAGAGCCAGTCTTCATGACAGTCGTGTGAGGGCAATGTTGTCCACATCTTGTCAGGAAGAAATTGAGCCTTAGGTAGAGGGGCTAAATAACTTGCCTGTGGTCACTGGGGAGTAAAAGGGACAGCTACAGTTTACCCAGGGTGGAGTTCCCTGCCCTGGAGCACCCTAGAGTCAGGGTGCATGTGGCTGGCTGGACCTCCTTGTGAAGGCAGACAGGGTGCACTTTACACGCCTTCCTGTATCCTCACGAGTCCGCCTGCAGAAGATTGGGAAGCAGTTTGAGATAGAGGAGGAACATCACTGTGAATCAGAATGCTGTTAACTAACCGGAGATTTAATGACCATAGAAGTATTAGTGACATGCATAGATGCTGTTGAAAGATTTGTACCTACTGGGCTCCATTAACTTCCTTTGCTATGCCTTACTGTCCAGCTTCAAAGGACAATCTCAGGATCACCTTTATTAAATCACGTGTATGTCCAGTGCCAGTGAGGGAGAACATTTCACACTCATTGAGTGTTAGAACTGGAAGGAATGTAGGAAATCCTCTTAGCAGCCCCTCTTGCCACAATCTGACTTCTGGGAAGTGGCTCTGATGTTGTTCAGAGCTCTGTGGACCCCTGGCTGCCTAGGCAAGAAATTAAACATTGGCTTTGCAACTACTCTGCAAACAAAGGTGTTACACAGGGAAGGCAGTTTTTGTTTTAATATCTAGCTGAGTTCCAGCCAGAAGTGTTGAGCAGCATCCAGTTTTAGAGTGAGTTTAAGCAAACTGTCTATACCTTAAAGGTCGCCTCCTCCACCCTGTCAGCAAATTCATGGAATCACCCCACTGTCTCTACTTTGTCTTGCACACATGCTGTCCAGTTGACTCGTCCCATATAGGGGCATCAAGAAGCAGACCTGATGGCCAGGCAGGTGGCTCACACCTGTAATCCGAGCACTCTGGGAGGCTGAGGCGGTTGGATTGCTTGAGCTCACAAGTTCAAGACCAGCCTGAGCAAGAGCAAGAACCCATCTCTAAAAAATAGCTGGGCATCGTGATGGGTGCCTATAGTTCCTGCTACTCGGGAGCTGAGATAAGAGAATCACTTGAGCCCAAGGTTGCTGTGAGCTATGACTCTACAGCACTGTACTGAGGGCGACACAAAGTAAGACTGTCGCACACACACACAAAAAAACAGACCTGATGTTAAGTGTCCAGGGAGAGACCCACCTGGCTGGCTGCAGGCAAGGAGTGTGTGGCCTCAGCCCTTTCTGGCTCCTGGGCTTGGGCTCCAGGAACTGTGTCTGATGAGGAAGCTGGCATGGCCATCAACTTTTCGTACCCCCTGGCACAGTCTCCCCACACACCTGCCTTTCTGTCTTCCAGCCTTCCACTCTTTCCAGCTTTCTCCCAGCCCCCAGCTTCCTGCTCATGAGTACAGTTTCTGGTGTCATTTCTCTCCCTAAATATGCCACCCCCTCTGGAGACAAAAGTGCACTGTTCCTGCCTTTACCTCTCGGGACTGTCTTGTGTGTTTTTAGGCCACGGGTGGAGGAGGGCATGCCAGCAAACTCAGCCGGTCTGTTTCGGCCTTTGTCCTCATTTTTTTTCCTCCTTCCCTTTGCCCCAGTTCCTCCTCCTGCCGTGACTGAGTTGGGATCCTGGGATGTCCATTCTGGGCTTCCCCTGCTCACACAGACTTTCTCACAGATGCCTCTTCTCTTTGACAGTCCTACCCTCACCCTCCCATGGGTAATGGGCAACGAGCCTCGGAGTTTAAATCAGCAAGATGTCCAGACCTGAATGTGGGAAGCTCCTCGTACGCCACTTGAGTTTGGCTGCTTTAAACTCTGTTAAGTAGCAGCTTTAGCCATTTCCCCCCACCCCATGTACACTTGTGCCAGAGAGAGAAAAAGAAAATACCCCAAGAGGGGAAGAGGGGAGCCTTCACACAAGGCTGGCAGAGGGCAGAAGAGGAGGCCCAGCGGGCCAAGGGGGGCCTTAAGTTGTGTCTTCTTAAAAGAGAAGCAATTCCCAGATTTTCCATCTTTGTTATATATATATAACCCACCTTTCTAAACCTGATTTTCTTTGGAACATGAAGAGTGACATTTTTGGTTCTGCGTTCCTGGTCTTTGTGGCCAAGGTCACAGTCTCGTCACATTTGTTGTTCGCTCGTCCCCCTTGCTCTTGCCTCAAGGTTTGCCAGATAACATCATTTAGTGCAAGTTGCCTCTCCTTTCTTGCCTGTCCCATAAGAATGAAAACTAGCTAGCTGATGTTTTTAACAGTCACGTGGGGTGGGGGGAGTGATGTCATAGGCCTTAGGTACACTTGAGAAGCTTCATAATTAAATTGGCATCATTAAATTGTTCTGAATTTAGCATTCCTAGGAATCATCATCATGGGATGTCAGCCTAGCTGTCGTAACCAGCTGTGAAGGTTACACATTCACCATTGTGAAAATCAGAGTAAATCACATAATACGTGGCAGCAAAAAAAAGTGGTTCTCTTGGAAATAAAAAATCCTGTCATATGAGCATCTGTTTTGTTTTCCTCTTGGCCTGGTTTCCTTCCGCTCTATCTGGCCAGGCTCAGAGAAGTTGTGATATTGCCTTTTAATAATAAAATGTTAAAGGAAAAGTATTTTGTTTTTACTTGAAATTATTAATTATCGTGTTCCATTTTTAATGAAAAGGAAAAATAATTTGAAAGATGTACCATAAACACTGAAATACTTTGCAGGTGGTAATGTTAAAGTGTGATATGTATTTTTCTTAAATGTGATTTTTTTTTTTTTTATAAATTTACCAGAAAACACCTGCAGAATAGTGAGAGGAAAATTAAAGCATTCAGTGGGTATTCCTCGCTGTGTGCAGGGGACCCTTGAGGAAGCTCCTCAAATACACAGACCCGGTTTCTGGGTATCTGATTTCACCCTTTTCCCGGGTTTCTGAATCTGTGGTCTTTAATTATTGCCGGCATCTATGTTCTTGAAAAGCTCCCAAGGAGATTTGGAAAGCATCTTTCAGCTCTGGCGAGAATAAATGTCCTGTCTTTAGCTACTCCTGATGCCCAAGTGTGGCGGTGCTGTCCCGTTGGTGGTGCTGGATCCACACCTTTGCACTGTGTATGAACAGCACCCCTAGAGTTGTGCGGTGTGGCGGTGCCAGTCTAGGCTGGTCTGTCCTTCTTCTGGGAACACACGAGTCCCCTTTTGGCTCACGCCCAGGTGCCAGGCCCCTGCTATACATTCACAGTGTGCAAATGGCCTTGGACACTTGCATTGCTTCAGGCTTCTGTGGATATCAATCGAAACAAAGTCTGAAGGCCCCCGTGTGATTTGTGTTTCCAGGGAGCGGTACTGGTTGACTCTGGTAGTTCTTGACTCGTGTGTGATTGTGGCAATCCCAAGGTTATGGCTCTGAAGTCATATTTGTTAGTACATAAAACCTTTGCCCTGTAAGATCAGAAACTGAGACCTCAGAATCTAATTTCTGCAGGGAAGGAAGAACCTGATGATGCAGCAAATAGTATATCACCATATTTTCTCTCCTGGATCCCCTCATCCCTTCCCTGCTCCTCTACTCCTCCCTTCTTCCATCTTCCTCCTCCCCTCCTCCACCACCCTCTCCTCCCTCTCCCCTCCTCCCTCTTCCTCCTCCTCTCACCTCCTCTTCTTCCCTTCCTCCCCCTCTCCTCTCCCCTCCTTCCCCTTCCTCCTCTCCCCTCCCCTTCTTCCCTTCCTCCCCCTCTCCCCTCCCCTTTTTCCCTTCCTCCCCCTTTCTCCTCCCTCCTGCTCTCCCCCTCCTCTCCCCTCCCCTTCTTCCCTTCTCTCCCCTTTCTTCTTTTCCATCCCCTCTCTCCTCCCTCCTCCTCTCCCCCTCCTCTCCCCTCCCCTTTTTCCCTTCCACCCCCTCTCTCCTCCCCCCTCTCCTCTCCCCTTCTTCCCTTCCTCCCCCCTCTTTCCTCCCCCTCTCCTCTCCTCTCCTCTCCC
>CAUYPK010091809.1:0-45062 GCA_963574355.1 Loris lydekkerianus | reverse complement strand
AGAATGTTTATTGCAGCCCAATTCATAATTGCTAAGTCATGGAAGAAGCCCAAGTGCCCATTGACCCACGAATGGACTAGCAAATTGTGGTACATCTATACCATGGAATATTATACAGCCTTAAAGAAAGATGAAGACTTTACCTCTTTCGTGTTTACATGGATGGAGCTGGAACATATTCTTCATAGCAAAGTATCTCAGGAATGGAAGAAAAAGTATCCAATGTACTCAGCTCTACTATGAACCTAAATTATAGCTTTCACATGAAGGCTATAGCCCAACTATAGCACAAGACTATGGGGAAAGGGCCAAGGAAGGGGAAGGAGTGGGGAGGTTTGGGTGGAGGGAGAGTAATGGGTGGGGCCACATCTATGGTGCATCTTAGAATGGGTACAGGCGATTTCACTAATGTACACGGCTATGATTTAACAATAAAAAAAAAATTAAAAAAAATAAATTATGATGCCTTCATGCAGTGGCTTACTCTGTAACCAGTAGGGACAGAGAAGAGTGAAGGCATTGACCATATACATCTGGCCTCTGCAGCCTGACAGGACCTAGCAGAGGATAGGAGCAAAGCTTGCACTTTTAGTGAAGTTTGGGGGTTTGTCTGTTTCATTAGACTGGACACATTAATCCTGAAGGCAATTGGAGAATTTGTTTGTTTTTTTTTAAATTTCTGAAAGTATCTGAAAAATTTCTGGCTGTTTGGGAGATTTCATTCTAGAAGCAGAGGAGAAATAAGTCACAGAATTTAAAAGAAACAACAAGGGACAAAATAAGTAGTTTTCCACTTGTGGAGTACAACCCCTTCACTGAAAGTTATAGCAACAATGATAAGCTCTGGGGAGTTCTCACTGAGGTATGAAGTGTAACTTTCACTTAATACTTAGTTTAAACACTTCTTCATTGTTTGAGCATCTCACAATGTATACAAATTATAGAAGTCAAAAAATAGTAAAAATAAATAAATAAATAAATAAAAACAGTGAGGATATTTGTATCTATAGAAAGGGTAGAGATGCTGATAGGCTACCTGACCCCTGGAGCTTCCAGAGCAAGGTGTCTCAACCTGTGCATTGCTGGAGGTGAGGGGACCTGTAGCATCATCCCAGGTCTCTATGCACCAGGTGCCAATAGCACATCCCCACCCTAAATTGTGACTACCAAAATGTCTCTAGACATTACAAAATGTTCCATGGGGGACAAAATCACCTCCAGTTGAGAACAACCATTCTAGATGGATTGTTTAGAACACACAGTTGTCTTTTGAGCTTCTATTGGTGGCTTTATTAATCTCATCTCCCAAATGGCTCTCTGCCAGCACCTCTCCCTGGCTCCATTTGTCTGAGAGTCAGGAGATGCAGCCTCTGGTTTGGGTTCTGCTGCTTACTAGTTATGTAATCATGGGCCTTCCTGAACCTTATTTTCCTTAACACTAAAATGGGATTAATAGGAATGATGTGGCTAAAGGACAACCAGGTTTTTGCTTTCAGCTGGATCTTTCCCAACTGCTTTACAAGTGCTCATGTCTTTCTCACTGAAATCAAAAAGCCAACAATCTTTCTGGACCCTACTTCATCCTGTACCTACTGTCCTGTCTCTCTCCTTTCCTTTATGGCCAAATGCGTTTCAAAGAGTCATCTCATTCTTTGAAGGCATGTCACAGACCTCTAACTACTGAGCACATCCCCTCCTTGATGTGACTCATTTGCTGGTTGGTCGTTTCTTTCTCCTGAAACTTTCTCTTGGCCTGATGCCCCAGGAGACTCTACTCACACTGCTTCCTCTCTACCTCCTCTTCTTCAGCCTAGTGCTGAGATGTCAGGGTTCCTCAGGTTCTTTCCCAAGGCCCTTTGCTTCTCATTGAGAACCAGTGGTTCTCAACCTTCCTAATGCCACAACCCTTTAATACAGTTCCTCATGTTGTGGTGACCCCCCCAACCATAAAATTATTTTTGTTGCTACTTCATAACTGTAATTTTGCTACTGTTATAAAGCGTAATGTAAATATCTGATATATAGTATGTATTTAGGCGACCCCTGTGAAAGGGTCATTTGTCCCCCAAAGGGGTCATGACCCACAGGTTGAGAACCGCTGCTCTAGACCAACTGAATGATGATCTGTGAGGGATGAAGCAATATTATACAAAGCCCCCTAGATGATTCTAATGTATACTTAATATCAAAAAATCACTGTTCTATAGAAAACGAGCAGTACTTGGCACATAGTTGCCCTATATATATTGCCAAATCACGGATAGAGGGGCCCAATGTGAAGATGGAGATAGCTGCTTTCTCCAGATGCAGCCCTTTTTCTTAGCAGGGCAGTGGGACAGAGAAAGAGGCTGGGGGCTAGATGCCATGCTTTTCCTATGCTGGGTCCTAGCAGATACTTCATACTCAGAATAAAGGAAAAAGACAGAATTCCAGGCAGATCTTCTACCCAGGAGCCAGTAGCCCCTGAATCAGCAAACTGTCCTATAGGGTTGTTTCACTCCATTTGTAAACCATAAGGTAGCCTTTGAGAAAGAAGGCAGCTGGAGAGAACATATGCTAGCCCCATGTCTGTCCAAGTAGCTTTTAAGGGGAGCATATAGCTGGCCGTGGCCTGTGGCAATGTTGTCAGAGAGGAGGAGGACCTGAGGCTGAGGCCCTACCAGCCAGGACAGGGAGCTGAGGTTGAATATTCCATCACCCTGGAGAGTGGAACCAGACCACCCTGCTCCCAAGCCCACGGCTTCTAGACAATGTCAGGGGTGGAAGAAGGCCAGGTTGAGGGGGTAGAGGAATTCTGCTTGCAGTCCTAACACATTGCCTGTGGCATGGCCTCCTACGATAGGCTGGCCTGAACTAAGGCCAGGGTCCCTCCTGGTCTGCCATGAGAACTGTCACAAAAGTACAGGCTGTTCTAAGTCATAGCTGAGGAGGCCCTTTGAGCCTCAGTTCCACCCACTGCATGGTTTTGATGGAAAACTGAGGCTCAGGTCTGGCTTATCTCTTGGCCAGCTGCCTTGGGCCTGCTCGGCCCTACAGAGTTGATAGTTTCTTTCTGCTTACACACTAGAGGAGAGCAGCAGACCACAATTTTAAAAAGAATACGTAAGTAAAACATGTAACAAGAAAGATGGCGAAAAGTGTTATGGAGGAGAAGAAAGCAGAGGAGGGGCCTGGAAGTGCAGGGGTATGAGATTTTAGATGGTTTGGTAAGGGAAGGCTTCCTTAACAAGGGAGCATTGGAGCAAAGCCTGCAGGACTTAAGCAAATGAGCCGATATGCTCTAACTGTACTGTGGGAACACCTGAGAAAGGGCTCCAACCTCTAGACTGGCTCCCCCTAGGGCCATAGTGGGAGGGCCTCCTGGGAGGTCACCCTGGGGATTTTTGCCCAGCCACAGAGATAATATCTTCTGAAACTGAGACTGGGCATAGAACCAAAGGCCCATGACATCCTGGGTCAGGTAATGGTAACAATAGCAGTAGTGATAATAATAATAATAGAACCTTTAGTCTGTATTGAGCACATACTGTATGCCAGACACTGTTTCAAGTTTAAGTGTTATCTCATTTTATCCTCACAATGACACTATGAAGTGGATACCATTCTTATGCCTATGTCGATGACAAAATCAAGGCTCAGAGTGATTGGTTACAGAATTTGCCCAAGGTCACAAAGCTAATGAACCTCACAGTCCAGCTCTGATACTCCAGAGCCCATGTTTTATGGACAGTAGCAGGTTTTAGCAGTCTGGGCTGAAACAGTTGTCTGAAAGCAGAGGCAGATGAGATGATTTCTTGGGTTCTCTACCATGGTCCTAAGAGCTGGGCAGCCCAGAGGAAGAGGAAGTAATATCTATCATGGCAAATGACCTGAGGGTAGGATTATATTTGGAGCCTCCATGTGGGAGGTGGATTTCATCTCCCCTGCAATGAGAGCTCCATGAATACAGAACCCTGTTTGTTTGATCCTCTGCTCTATCACCAGTGCCTGGCACTTAGTAGGTGATCAATAAATACTAGAATAAATGAATGAATACAAGAATGAACGAATATTCCACCACTCTTACTTATCAAAGGCTGGCCCAGACACAGACATTGCTGTCTTTCCCAAAAGCCATGGAATCTGGATTTGTGCTTCCTTGAGAATAAGAGGCAAGGAAAGGCACAGCAGAACAAGGTCCAAGAAGGACACTGCTGGTGTTAGGAGCCAGGGTGGAACCTGGAATTCAGGCTTAGGGTGCAGGGAGGGCACCCTACTTGAAATGAGGGCATACCTCCTCATTTCATACTTCTCACAGGTCAGAGAGGTAGGGAATGCTATTATCTCTTAATGAAAGATGAGGAAACTGAGGCACAGAGATGCCAAATGACCTGCCCTAGATGACATGAGCAGTTTGGGGTGGAGCTGGATTTAAACTCTGAAATTTTCAAGTATTGGCCAGGTAGGCCAGTTACTTGGTGTAGTCCCTGGCTGGGGTACAATCAGAAGTTCACTCCCCCACTTTTGCTGTCTACCCTTCCCCATCCCAACCTCTCAAACTCCTTTGTTCTTCAGCTGTCCCCAACTCTCTTCAGTATCCCTGAGGAATAGAGGCTTCCCATGCAGCAGTTCTACCCACCCTAGAGTTTGGGGCAAGGCCAGACTCAGCAGGAAAGAACAGACCTGCAGTGAGACAGATCAGGGTTTGAGTCATGGTTCCTCTACTTACCACCTCAGAGAGAAAGAACTTCTATGTCCCTGAGCCACACTGTCCTCCTCTGTAAACTGGGGTAATACCACCCATCTCACAGGGTTGTTTTAAGAACTGACTAAACTCACTTAGGGGAAGAAGCTGGGTTCTGGGCAAGCTGGGAACAGGGAGAGGCAGCCATAACCCACTACATCACAGTGTACACAGCACATCGTCATTGATCTCTAGGCTCCCCTTACTCTGCACAGCCATCCTGTTGGGTAGAGTTATTGTCCCTTTTTTCATAAATGAGAAAATCAGGACTTGGAAATCATCTGCCCACCAAAGGCATATAGTCTGAAAGTTGCAAGGCAGGGATTCCGAGCTAGATGCACGCGACTCCCAAGTGTGTGGGGAGCCCCCAAGGTCAGTACTCTTTTACCCTTCTACATCAGGCCTGGGGGCCATGTGGTGGTCTTGGGAAGGGCTGGTTCTTCTGATCACCTCCTCCAAAGCAAGACTCAGTGGTACAATGAGAGGCCTCCCCGAAGTCTACAGCCTCCTGAGGAGCCTCCCTCTAAACAGCTCTCACTCTGCAGTGGCAGCAGTGAAGAAATGAAAATGGTATTCCCCTCAGGATGGTCAGGACAAGGACTGGAGAATGAGCAGGAGGCCAGCAGAACACTGAGGTGGCATAGCTCAAAGCTAGCAAAATATGCCTTTGTCCATCTTTAGAGGTGGCTTACTGGACAAGCTGTGACAAGACCCTTCCCTGCCACTATGTCACAGCAGCTATCCCCCCATGCATAGCTCTGCCTGGAGCTCTAGATTTGTCCCTTTGTATAGAATCAATCTCTTCTCTGCTATAGCCTGTGAAGCTTTTTATTTACCTCTGATGCTCTGCTAATTTTCCATAGTGTTCAGGTATAGACTTATTTTTGTTATCTTTTTGGCACTTCTGTTCAGCTTCGGCTGGAGCCCCTTAATGCCTGCTTTCATGCCTAATTACTGCTCTATGCTGGTGTGAATGCCTCAGCAATAGCCTCTAATTCACTAATTCTTCCTTCCCATGACTGTGGTCTACACTAGACCTCTCCCATTCAATGAAGTTTTTCTTTTTAATTTAAATAACTATATTTTTTATTTCCAAGATTTTGATTTGATTTTCTTTTCATATTTCTCTTCCTGTTTTTGTGTAATCATAGTTCTTCTTTTAAGGAATATCATTCCTTCATTTATCCCTGTGAGCATCCTAGACATGCTTATTTTCAAAATCTGTCAGCCTGTTCTCCAAAACTTCATCTGGAATAAATTTATATGCTGATTGTAGATTGTGTTGACTCTCCCTGGTTTCTTTGTGTGTTTTGGAATTTTGGTTTGGAGAGGGAGAATTGGTGTTGTTTTGTGTTTGTGTTTTATTGTCTTAAAACGGTGTTCACCCCTCCCTGTCTGGTGGTTTTGTGGTAGTCTCCTCTGGCCCTCTTAGACCCCCCCCCACCCCCAATGCAGAATCAGGCCTTATAATGACAGCTCGGGCTCCTGCCCTAGGAGAGATGTCAGTTCCAGTGTAGAACCTCGGGGCTTGGTTCATTTCTTGGTCATGAGGCCAGGTCTGGCTCCTCTCAGCTCCCCACAGCCCAGCCTGCTTCATAGTCAGAACTCTCAGCAGCAGCTGGCAGCTGTCTTTTCCAGCTCTTACCGGGAGAGCCCTTCCCCTCCTCCCCTTGGCTTTGGCCTCCCATCCCACAATGGAGCACTTGTAGTACCCACAGGAGCTGAGTCCTGGCCACGCCCCTCTATGCTCTGACCCAGGGGCTGGCAGGCCACAGCTCAGCTCACTGCTTTGCATTTCTGTGCATGCTGTGTATCCCATTTTTTAAACCTGACTCTGTCTTTGTGATTTTTCTCTTTTTCTGGTATATTGATCATCTATTACTCTGTGTTTCATACAGAGGGGCTTTGTTACCATCTTCACTGGCAGTGCCCTCTAATTTTATTGTGAGTACTCTATGGATCACAATCAGAAGTTATTTAACCAATTCCCTATTGTTGAATTTTTGATTGTTTTCCATTTGGAGATAATACAAACAAGAAGGCAATAAACATCCTTAATGTACTTGTCTGATTCCTAATGTGAAGTTGTTGGATGAAAGGGTGCAGCTATCTTTAAATTTGATACACACATTATTTCACACGTACCACCCCAATCACCACCACCACCACCACTTAGGTCACTTAGCTGAGCTCACCACCACTACTACCATCATCCCATTACTAGCATCTGGTTTGCTGAACAGAACAAGGGCGGCCCTAGAAATAAGAAGGAAACTCAAACTTGGTATACACAGGTGAGGCATTTTTAGACCACTGCTTCCCTGCTCCAAGTTCTTTTGGAACCTCAGCTGCTTCCCATGAGTTATTTAATTTAATCTTCATGAACCCATACAGGGTAGAGTAATATCATCCTCATTTTGTAGAGAAGAAAGCTGAGGCTCAGAGAAGTAAGATGACCACCTGAGCTTTTGATGGCAGGAAGAGAACCCATGTAAAGCTGAGGAGGAAAATGAAGTGCTTCCTAATCCACTGTGCTGCAGAAGGGAGGCCTTCTGGCCTTCTCTGATCCATGCATTTAAGAATTTGGTTCCCTCCATGATGCCATGGTATACAGTGGTATGCTCAGCTCCTAGAGGTCTGGGTTTAGGCACTCTGGGACGGCCTTCACTGTGTGGGACAAAGGCTTTGCCACTTGGGCTCAGCCACTGGCTAGTTAAGCAACAACAGGCTCCTCTTCATCATCTCATTTTAAAATTCAAGGCAGCTGGGTACAATGAGCGCACACAGGCTCAGGATTCAACTAGATCTGGATTTAATTAATACTCGGCCTCCTTGCTGTGGCTTGACCCTGGGCAAGGCGCTTTGCCTCTCTGGATCTCAGTTTCCCCATCTGTAAAGTAGGAATAATACGGCCTCTCTTTTTTTGAGACATAGTCTAACTTTGTTGCCCTGAGGTTGAGTGCCATGGTGTCATCATACCTCACAGCAACCTCAAAGTCTTAGGCTCAAGTGATCTTCATGCCTCAGCCTCCCAAGTAGGTAGGACTACAGGCACCTTACACTATGCCCAGCTAATTTTTCTATTTTAGTAGGGATGAGGTCTCACTCTTGCTCAGGCTGGTCTTGAACTCCTGAGCTCAAGCAGTGCTCCCCCCTCAGCCTCCCAGAGTGCTAGGATTACCAGCATGAGCCACCCTGCCTGGCCAATATGGCCTCTCTTGGAGAGGCATCCTTAAGATGAAAGTAAGGCTGGTGTGCCTGGCATATAATAGGGATTCAAATAACGTCTCTTTCTGACAACAAAGGTGAAAGGTCACTTAGCTGAGCTCACCCAGCCCATTGGCTGGACGACATCCTGTTCTGACTCTATATTCAGTGTTCTTACCAATATCAGTATCCCAGCCTGAATTAGTTACTGTGTCACTGTCCTTCAGTGTCACTGTGCTCCCTTCTGCCCCCAAAGAAGCATGATCCCAAGGAGCCTGAAGCCCTGGCCTCTCTGTGTTCTCCTCTGTGGGAGCCCTAGCTAAGCCAGGTTGGCTAGGCTGCCTAACCCAAGCATGGACCCAGGGAGCTCCACATATGGCCCTGGATCCCACTGCAGGTGATCATGGCTCTGCAAGATGCTACATGCTGTGAGAGCAGGAGAGGTGTGGTCACTAGAGGCTGCTGCTCAGGCCCCCAGCCTACTCACTGCCTAGGCCTGTAGCCTGCAAAAAGGTCTCCCTTGCTCTCCCAGGGACGCTGCTAGCAGTCTGTTGAAGGATTGCAAAAAGTTAGAATTGGCTCTTCCTCCTTTGTCAGAAGGCTGCTATGTTGCCTCTGGGAGGCAACTAGGGCTTGGGCCTGACTTGGAGATTTCTAAAGGTGCCCCAAACCCTTCAAAGTCATGAGCTCAGCTTCTCCCTGTACCCTGGGGGAAAGGGGTAGGAGGAGCATATTAGAACCACCTTACAGAGAGGAAGTGGGGGAGACCAGTCTCAGGCCCACGGTGGCCTAGCCAGGTGGGGGTCTTTGCTCAGTGCCGTGGCACATGAGATTGTTTGCTTGTGGGCTCAGTGTGAGGGAATGGGGTCCTGGCAAACAGAGGTAAGACAGGGATACTCAGAGTCTCAAATACCTGCAACTATCACAGCTTGAAACCTGCAACTCAAATCAAGCAGAAAGACCCTGTCACAGGGAAGTGGACACTGAGACCTAGTGATAATAGAACTGAAGATCCAGGCCCTCCCAGCCTAGTCACTGGCACACACCTAAGACTCTTTCTGCCCATTCCTGGTAAGTCAGTGTTCTGAGAGCTCTGTACTAGGCCCAGGCCCTTCTGTCTTCCCACCTTCACTCACTTCCCTCAGAAGGTGGCTTCCACCTCTGTGCTGATGACGATAATAAGAGCTGAGATGAATTAAGTGCTAAGCCTGTGTCAGGCACTGTTCTAAGCATTGCACGTGTGTTAGTTCATTTAATCTTCACAGCAACCCAACAAGGTTGGCACTACTATTACTCCACCATGCAAAGATACTGAGGTCTGGGGAAGTTTATGGAACTTGCCTGGGTCTCCCAGCTAGGAAGTGGCTGATGACTCCCTAACTGCTCCCTTTCTAACTGGTTTCTCTCCTTGTCTCCTTTCCTCCTGCTGCTATGGTACACCTGTACTAGGACACTCCACAAGCTCTTCAAATTGAGCATGGAGAAAAACCACACTGGTGGTTCCCCAGTACCCACAACCCCACCTCAAACCTCCTCCTCCTAGATCCCCAGCCCCCATGGTGGCTCTCCCATCCCCTAGACCCCTGGGTGGTATCTTACATTCCTTTCTTTTTGCCACTGCAATACCTAGAGCAGTGACTTTTTCACTGGTGTGCCATGAACATTTTTAATATCATTAATTAAATTTCAAAGCTCAGTAAGCATGTTCTTGTTTTTACTCTTTTTTTTTATTGTTGGGGATTCATTGAGGGTACACAGAAGCAGGTTATATAGGACCTTCTACTCTTTTTTTTATCAATATAATTTAAGAGTGCTGTGGAAGTTTAACTGTAGGTTCAAGTGTGCTGTGAGATAAAAAAGGTTGAAAAACACTGACCTAGGCTGGGCGCTAGGCTCACACCTGTGGCTCACACCTGTAATCCCAGCATTCTGGGAGGCCAAGGTGGGTGGATTGCCTGAGTGCAGGAGTTCGAGACCAGCCTGAGCAAAGTGAGACCTTGCCTCTAAGAAATAGCTGGACATTGAGGTGGGCTCCTGTAGTCCCAGCTACTTGGGAGGCAGAGGCAAGAGAATTGCTTAAGCTCAAAAGTCTGAGGTTGCTGTGAGCTATGATGCCATAGCACTCTACTGAGGGTGACAGAGTGAAACTCTGTCTCAAAAAAACCACTGACCTAAAGAGTCTGCCATACTACTCAGTCACATTTCCTCAGTCTCCCTCCTCTGTCTCCTTCCCTCGTGTTCCTTCTCTCTTGTTTTTTTTTTTTTTCCCCCAGTTTTGTTTTGCTTTTAATTGATGCATAATAATTATACAAATTTATGGGGCACAGGTATGCCTTCACACCCTTGGAGAAGTATGATAATTATACATATTTATATACAGTTTCCATACATGTATGTATTGTGTAACTGACTTAACCATAATTCAAACATTTATCATTTCTTTGTGTTAAGACCATTCAAAATCCTCTCTTCTAGCTATGTAGAAATGTACAATAAACTATTGTTAACAGTATGGACTTACTATGTAATAGCACACCAGAACTTTTTCCTACTGTTTAATGGTAATGTAGTACCCATTGACTAACCTCTCCCTAATCCCATCCCCAATCTTCCCAGCTTCTGGTTAACACTATTCTACTCTACTTCTATAACATCTATAGATTCTTTATTTCATGTCTCTAGTCTCATCTTCTCCCCTCCAATCTATCTTTTGCACTACCATCAGAAGGGCCCATGGTCCTTCCCTTGCTCAAAATCCTACCATGGCTCCCCATAGACTATAGGATCAAGGCCAAATTTCTTATTCAAATGTTCAAGGGACCCCATAGTTGGAACTCTAGCTATCTGCTGAGCTTCATCCTTTGCTCTCCCATTCACTTCCTTTAGACAAGTTGACTTCCTTGCTATCCTTCCAAGGTACTTTTCCATGTCTTGACCCCCTATGTTTGGTGTACTCCAGCCCATCTTCCACTCTTATCTACACCCTTGGAATATGCTTCTCCTTCCCCTATACCTATCCTGAATATCCATCCCTAAACCCCATCTGAATACCACCTCCTCTGTGATGCCTTCCTGACCGCTCATGCTGAAAGCACTCTTTCCTATTTCTGGACTGCAGTGGTATAATATGTGGCTTGGGAGAGAACATAGGATTTGGAGAAAACACTGGCCCTGGCTCCTGACTCTGATCTATGGAATATGTGGAAAAGCTGCCTCTGTGTCTCAGTGTCTTCATAAAATGCAGCCACAAATGCTTCTTATCTGGGCTGTTGTGAGGGCTGAATAGAGATGGTGGCAAAGACCTTGGCACATAATGAACAGGACATGTGAAAGCCCATCATCACCTTTTCCCAGTGGCATTCCATGTGCACTGCCCTCTGGTCCACAGCATGCTATTCAACCACCCACCACTCCCAGGACTTATTCTTCCTCTGCTTTTCTCCCAGCCTAGCACTCAATGGTCCTCAGAAATCTCCAAGGGAGGAAAACCCTGGCAGGGAACCCCCTTTCTGGGCAGCCTTGTCTAGGAGCCTGGTAGTAGAGGTTTCCCAGTCTTAACAAGTAAGACCTATGAGGCCTGTGTCATTGTATCATACAGGTGAAGGTGGATCCACTGGACATTGAAGTCTCCAGGAGTAACATAGAACCAAGCCTCCATCCTTTGTTGGCCAGGGAGGCTCTCATGGGGTGGTCTTCTCCTCTAGAAAGGGCACTTAGTTTGAGGTTTACTGAGCTGTAAGAGCAAGGTGTAAGTTCTAGACACAGAAAACCTTTTCTTAGAGGAGACCTGGACACCTTGTTCCTGCATTTATCAACCGTCAGGCTTCTTGGCTTTGTCCCCTGGACCATGGGTCCAAGGACTGGTGGGATTTTTCTGAGTTTAAACATATAGTCTGTATTTCCCTCTGTTCTTTTCTCCAAGCCTGATGAAGGCTCACCCTTGGACCTTACTTCTCTGTTCCTTTAATACTGAATTCAGGAGCATGGCCATGGGGACTAGGGTACCAAGACAATCTGCTGAGCTCAACAGGACAGAGAATAAGCATCTCTTAGATGTGCATGAGTCACAAATTTCATTCCCTGATTCAGAGAGTCACAGAGTAGCAATGCTAGGTTGGTTTTATCAACCTGTTTTCTGGCATTGTAGCTGGGCAGACTGAGGTCCAGAGCAGGCAAGGGACTGGTTCAAGATCACACAGCAATATAGTGACAGAGCCCAGACCTCCAGATTCCAGTCCAAGTCCCTCTTCCCCACATGCAGGACCCTAACTGATAAAGTGATAATGATTGGTGGTAGAAGCTGGGGGTGGGGGCAGGGATTTGAGGGGGGAATGTGGGACAGAGAGGCCGAGAAACAAAGCTCCTAGTGCTGAGTGGCAGCCCACCCTGGAGACATCAGACTAGCTATCATGCTGTTTCCTTTGCTGAGGATTAACACAAACATCCCCCAGCTGCAGCCCTCCCTTCTGGCCAGCTGTGCAGGCTTTGGGTGGCATGCCCCAGATGCAGGAGGCCCCAGGCTGGAGGCTGGACTTTTTCTCTTGTGACGTTGTGTGCTCTCCCAGCATCCAGAGGGCATGGGCCAGCCTCTGGCTCATCTCTGCTGTCAGGCCCAGTGAAGGACAGTCAACACTTCTGACTGATCAAAGGCACTCCCACCCTCTGGCCCCAGGAGTGTCGGGGCCGAAGGCAAGTGGGAGAGCCCATATGCCATCCTGCCATGCTTTGAAGTCCCAAGGCATTCTGGGAAGGGACTTGCTCTGGAGTGAGGCCTCCAGAACACAAACTTAACAAAAATTCCAGACATGTGTTATGATAGAGGCAGAAGAGCCGAGTCCTGACCCCTTTGGCCAGTCCTTTTACTTCTCTGTGCCTTGGCCTCCTCAACTGGGCCAAGAGGGCATTGGACTCGGCAGAGTAAGGGCCAAGCCAACTCTGAGATCCCATGACTGTTACTTTCTCTTCCTTCTCTTGGAGGTCAGGTGGGTAAGGAGGCCAAGGGCAGGCTGGTGGTCAGGAGTAGATAGAGTGTGGCTCCAAGAACAGGGTGGGTAGGATAGCTGGGGAGGGCATTTGCTACTGATTCATGTATTCCTGGAGCAACTACTGGGCTTGAACACAGGGCACTCTAATATACTGTTCCACTACCCAAGGGACCAAGGTACTGAGCTGGCCCAGCTCTTCCTTTTGTATCACCTCTGTTCTGGAGCTAGGATGGGTAAGCTGATTCTTCACATTCATCCAACAGGGGACAGATTCAGCAGGAGTTTTGGCTGACTCTGACTCCAGGTAAGTTAAACCAAAGAAGTGTTTATTGTAAAGCTTTGGGATGGCTCAGTTGTGGAAGGTGAAGAACCAACCTTGGAGAAAGGACAGGCACTCAGGGAGACAGGGAAATGTGCCACAGAAACAGGGAAAAGTAAGGCAGGACTTCTGGCACTGTCCCTCCTTCTATGTCCCCCAAGCTCCACCAGTTGCCACTAAAATTTGGCATCATTTCATAAGAGCCTCTCTACATGAAGAGCACTTGATTGGCTGTTAGGGGGCTTGCAGTGGGGACTCTGGGCTCCTGGTTTTCTCCCCTCACAGAGACCTTCCTTCTTCCCTGATTCTCTCCAGCTACTGTGGCCTAGACCCAAGCTGACATTCTTTTCTGATTGACCAAGCCCTTCAGCTTTTCCAAATGCCCCCAACAACCCCTGGGCTTTCTGAGCTCACTATTTCTTCAAATGACGTCTTTTTCCTCTCTATGTATGGCCTTTAGGGTCACAACTGGAGGACCCTCACTGGTCCTGAGCACCTTGTGACTGGCCTGTAAACCAGGACGTGGCATGACCTCAGGGTAAATGATGCAAGTGAGGTGCCAATACCCTATGTCATCTGCTCAGGTGGCACCTGCTAAAGGGACAGTACATCCAGACCCATGATTGCCCCAGGAAGATCAGTAAGAGGGGAGCCGGTGTGTTCAAAGCCCTTGGGGCTGACAGACCTGGTGCCAGCTTGTCAAGAAGCCAGCTATGCCAAGGGAGGGGGATTCCTGAAAGCTATCCGGTGGAGGGCAGGCTGAGTATGAGAACCACACTGGGGACCTACTGGTGCTGATCCCTCTCATAGTTGTGCCACGAGCTCTCCAATCAGAGGCAAAGGGGATCTCAGGTCTATCACAACCCCCACTGAGGTGGCAACATCCTACCAGGGTGGCAGTAAAGCTGGCCTTGGGACATTAGGGACATTATGTGACTTGCTCAGGGTTATGTACAGGATAATGAGCAGACTTGGAACTTCCAGGTTCTTGGTTAGCAACAAAGTGCTCTAGCAAAGACCACATTGTACCCATTCTATCAGATAGCTTTCAGGAACCCCCTCCTCTCTCCAGCCTCCTGCCTCAGGCTTTAACTCAATTAGAACCACAGTGCATCAGAGGTGACCTCGGAAGGCAGCAGTCTAGCCTTCCCTCACACGTGCGCACACTTGTGCATGCACACAGAGTGCAGTGGGGAAATAAAGGCTTGAGGGGGGAGAGGAAGAAGCCAAAGATTGGGAATCAAATCAAAGGGTCTAGACAGCAGATCTTTAGGCTCCTCTGACAGCCACCACTCTGAGTACAGGCCCAACTGCATTCCTGTCCTTATCTTGTAACCCAGCCATAGAACCTGCTTCCCTCTTCACCCCGTCCTCAAGTTTTGATCCAGGGCCCAGGTTACTGCTGGAGAGGCCCCTGCCCTTTGCCTGAGCACAGGGTAACCCTGGGGAAGCTGGTGCCAGCACAGCTACCCCTGTAGAAGAGCCACCTTGTTTCTGGCCCACTTCCTTCTCTTTCAATAGCATGTGAGAAAAAGAAGCTGTTGGTACCAGAAAGATTGCAGGAGAAAAGGTAAAGCAGGCAAAGGGCTGCTAATAGAAAGGCAGCTCCTATCCCTTCCATCAAAGCCCTAGAATCCAGAAGTCAAAAGGCCCCAGGGAGGAAGTAAAAGGAAGCTGAATTGCTAAGTGGCCTGCTCCCAGGCCCCTCTGCAAATGCCTGGCTGCTGCAGCATAGGGGGCAGCAGAGGAATGATAATAACCATCCATCTGGCTGGCCCTTACACATACCAACTGGCTTCCTACCTCTCTTCTTGTTTCAGTCACACAAAGGCTTGGTAATTATCCCTGATGGCATGATGGAGGCTCAGAGAGGACAAGAAACCTCTCTGAGGTTGCATAGCCAGTCAGTAGTGGCATTAGGCACCAATTTGCGATCTAAGATTTCACAACCCAGGCACATTCCCCTTAGCTTTCTGCTTTCCTTACAGACCCAGGCTCAGGGCTCCTGGATCTTTGCCCTAGTGGGTAAAGGGGTTAGGGAATCTAGGCTGGGAGGGACTGTAATAGGACAGGGTTAGAGACGGAGTAGAGTATTGAGGATCAGTATGACAAACAAAGAGAAAACTACCTGTCCCAAGGTTCCCTCATTGCCCTCTTTTCTGAAGAATTTTCTTCACTTCTCTTTTAGAACAGATATATTGGCAACGAATTCTCTTAAGTTTCCCTTCCTTTGAGAATGTCTTTACTTTGACTTTATTGATGAATGATATTTTCCCTGGATATTGAATTCTGGGTTGACAGTTCTTTTCTTCTGGAATTTAAAAATATTGTGATACTCCTTCTGGCCTCCATGCTTTCAAATGAGAAATTCGCCTTCATTTATACCGAGGTCTATTCTGACTCTAAGAGGATGTCTATCTAGAGTCTCTCTCTCCTCATCCCTCAAAAGGAGGCAGGAGGGGGAAACAGAAAGAACTCTGGGGGACTGAAAGTTGCACCATAGCTCCACTACTTCCCACATGTGTGACACCAAGCAAGGCCCTCCGCCATGCTCAGCCTCAGCTTTTACACTGTTGCCATGGCAGGGTTGGACTGAGATGCCTTGCTATAGGCCTCTCTTGTGACCTTGATATTCTCCGGGTCTCTGGGGATGATCAGACTTCCCTGGACTGTCAATCTTCTGGGAATGAGGAGAGAGAAACCCTACAGAGACATCCTCTGGACCTGCTTTCCCTTGGGGAACATGTCTCAAGTTCTACACCTTTCACTTCCCGCTTCTGCCTGCCCTCATCCCACCCGGCCCATTGAGGCAGGGTGTCTTCTTAGGATATTCCAGCTTACCATCCTAAATCCCAAACCCTCATCAACCAGGGAGAAACCCCTCATTCCCTCTCACTGGGGCCATTGCAAAGCACCCCTTTGGTGGGTAGGGGGATAACCTCCAGGAGTAACTTATGTCTTTCCCTGCCCCACCCACTTTACAATGCTCTCTGGATGTTGGCTCTCCCCAGATATTTGTACTCTTTTCATGGTGCCATTTGTTTCCTTTGCATGAGAAATCCTTTCTTTCTTGTCTACTCGGAAGCATCTTGCAGAAGCAGCTCTAGCTCTTCACTTTACCTCTCTGTGCCTCAGTTTCTCATCTGTAAGTTGGAGATGGCAATAATAATACCTGCCCCATAAAGTTGTTGTGAAGATTAAATAAGCTACTCCCTATGAAATGTTTGAACACTGGTTGGTCCTAAGTACTCGATGGACACTAGCTTGTTGTTGGAGTTGTCATTAACATTATTCTAGTGTACTACATAAGTGTACAGACCCTAGAATCAGACTCCCTGGGTTCAGATCCCATGTCACCTCAGTCAAGTCACTTAACTTTTACATGCTTTTATTTTCCCATGTTTAAAAGACAGTTACTAATAGGCCCTGCCTCACAGGGTTGTCATGAGGCCCAAATGAGACCACATACATGAACACAGCACAATGCCTGGCACAGAGTAGCTCTCACTAAACATTAGCTATGATGAAAATTCTGCTGCCTCCTGAGAAATAGAAGCAGCAGATACTCTTAGAGAAGGTATGCTCTGGAACCTGTGACAACAAGGGACACCCAGGTACCCATGAAACTTTTAAACCACATCAGGTTCCTGTTTCTGCTCTGTGAGTTCCCCTATAACCATGCCTAGCTCTAAGGCCCAACCTTTGGGAAGTCTCCCCTGATTGCTGAACATTAACTGAATTCCAAGTTTCTCCAGGGCATACCCAATGAGTTATCTGAACCTTTTTCAGACATTCCCCTTGCTCTGCCTGGGTGGACTCAGTTCTGCACTAACTAGATTCCAGTCCTGGCTCTGCCCCCTAACTTTCTGTGTGACCTTAGGTCAATCCTTTTCCTTTCTGGACCTCCCTTTTCCAACTATAATGAGAAGTTCAGTCTAGATGATCTCTAAGGCATCTTCCAGATGAGTAAATCCTAGTATTACTTGCTATCATTCCAGAGCTAAGCTAGTCCGGTGCCTGACATTAAATAAGCAATGAGTCAACTCTGACCAAACTGAAGTGGACTGATTATAGCAACATAAGCAAAGGCCCTGCCCCAACCCCTCCCATGTTCCTGAATGCCCTTTGACCCAGGCTTTAGCCATCCTTGGCTGCCCAGCTGCCTGACCTCTGTCACTCAGGGCTTAAGGGCAGAGCCTGACTGCTGCCTGGAGGCTGGAGTGCTGGGGCCCCAGAAAGAATGTTCCTGCGTTTATTTTGGTCCTCTAAATTGGATGGCTGGAGATTCTAATTTAGCACTCCTTTCCTGGAGCGGGAACCCCACACCAGACCACAGCCCAACCTCAGAGCTGCCTGTGGACGGCCCTGCATAGCAATACCACAGACAACAAAGGCCCCTTAACCCTTGTCTCAACTGTGGTCGTAGGTGCTGCTGCTATGGGGCCCTGCAAGATGGGGCCCAGCAAGATGGGGCCCAGGATAGGGCTAGAGGTAGTTAAGTCAAAACACTAGAAATACACAACCAGTCTCTGTGTCCACACCAGTGCCTGTCCTTTGAGATTCTTGGCAGAGCCACATGGGCTGCCCCCTCAGAGCAAGGCCAGACGGAGAAGCGTGGCCAATGGAAACTAAGGCCTAGGGCCTAGAAGGCCAGTAGGCTATGTGGGAAGGGCCAGATGTTTTCCATCTTCACTGAGAGCTAAGGGAAAGGAAATAGGCAGGAAAAACAATGAGAAGGACTGAGGTTTCAAAAGACCAGCCTTCTATCCTAGGCATACTGTGGAGAGGTGACTGGACCTCCAGCCATCCCCCTTCAATCCACCCTCCATACTGCTGTCAACAGGCATCTTGCCAGCAAAGACTTGATCGGATTATTTCTTTAATTAAAACATTTCAAAGGCTCCCTCTCGCCTATGGGGGAAAATCTAGCTTTCCATTTAAGGAGCTAAGGCCCTTCACAATATGGCCCCAGCCTACCTTTCTGTACCACTCCTGATGGCTCTCCCCACCTCACACACCCTACAATATGGTCACTCTGGCTGCTGGATTTTCCCCAGATTTCTCATGCTCTCTCATGCATCCTTTTGTTCCCTCTATCTGGGAAATCCTTTCTCCCTTGTTTACTTGGCAATCTCTTCTAATCATTGAAGCCCCAACTCAAATGTTCCCTATTCTGGTACAAAGTTAACAGTTCCCTCTGTTGTGCTTCCATGGTGTTACCATCAGACCTTTATTCATTTAACTAGCATGTATTGAGCACCTACTAGAAACAAAGCACTGTGCTAGGCACCAGGAACATAGAGGTAAAAATGATAAGTCACAGACCTTGCCCACATGGACTGGACCTTCATGTAGGGGATACATGTAAAAAATGAGTAAACAGACAAATACATAAAATAATCCTAGATAGCAATATGTACAGAGTGTGCTGGTAAAACTTAGCAATCAGCTCTGCAGGGGACAATCTACAGCACCTGCTGATTTCTGTGGTGGAAGATTTCCCATCATCACTAATCTCAAGCTATCAACAGGAAGTCTCTTAACACTGAGTTGGGAAAAGCTAGTGAGAACCAACCCCAGCACATGGGTACATACCAAAAAGAAAAAGAAAACAAGTTAATAGAATAGACAGTAGCTGAAGCACAGAAGTGTGGGGTATTACCAAATGAGATTACTTAGTAGGGGGATTGTGGAGGGCCTCTCTGAAGATGAACATTTAGGGGATGGCCTGGATGACAAGGAGTCAGGCATGCAGTAATCCAGGAGATGATCTTGGCACTTAGAGCTTTTAAAAATACTTTTAGTATTGAGACATAATTTAAATATAGTGAAGTGCACTGACCTTAAGTGTACAGATCTATGAATTTTTATATATGTGTCAACCTGAGTAACAACTACCTAGGTCGAGATATAGAACCAGCACCCCATAAGGCTCTCATGAGCATCTTCCCAATTAGTAATCCCCTCTCCTGCCTCAAGAGAAACTACTGTTTTGACTTCTACCTCTATAGGTTGGGTCTGCCTGTTCTTGAAGTTCACATGCATGGAATATTAATGGAGCATGCCATACTATGTTCTCTTTTGTGTTGTATTTCTCTCACTCAACGTAGTTTTTGGGAGATTTATCCATGTCATTATGTGTGTCATAGTCTACTCTTTTTCAGTGCTGTGTGGTATTCTAGTACATGACTCCCCCTAGGTACATTTGAGGTTAACATTTCCTTGTCTCCTCCTCAAGCCTGAGAGAGGGCAGTGTAAATCAGTGAGGCCAGCATGGACTTTGGAGCTTGACCAATATGGGCTGTGATGTGGCCCAGCCACTGCTGAGCACAGGGATGTGGGATATGGCATTCCTTTCTCTGAATGAGGCATGACCTTCTGTCTTTTTATTTGTGAAACCAAGAGGATCATGGTAAGCTCTCCTACAGATGTGGCAGAGAGTCAGTGAGATGGTACATAGCAAGCATTCAGTGGAAGTCTGGTCTAGAGGGTCTGCTCAAAGGCACCCTGGATGTGGCCCCTTCCTTAGCCTATGCATTTGGGGAACAGCAAGTATAGTATGCACATGTGTGTGTGGATGGAGACAGTGAGAATGTGGCTATGTTGAAATGGCTGAGGTGAGAAATAATTTTGAGGGGCCAGAGGTACTTTCATTGCAGAGAGGGCCTGAAGTGAGAGCTGCCATGGAAAGGTTGTGAATGCCCCACCCCATCCATCTCCCATTCCACCCCTCGACTGGCCAGGGTATATAGTAGCAAAAAAGAGGCAAAGGTTCAGGAACACTGCCACTGACCCTACACAGCCAGGAGCACAGAGCATTTTTGGTGGTTTCTCTGTTCCTTCCCTGCACTCTTCTTGAGCAGGAATCATTTTCTATAGTTTAGGGTTGTGGGAACCTAGATTCAGAAAAGTAAGTTACCCAAGGCCACATAGCCTAGTAAATTTTGGAGGAGAGATTCAAACCTGGGTGTGTTTGACTCGAAGTCAGTGGATTGAAGGCATTCCTAAGACCTTGAGGAGCTGACCCAGCCTCAAACAGACAGTGTAGCCAGACAAGGAAGGCCTTGGGTCTGGTGCTGCCGACTGCAGAGGGGACTAGCTGGGGAGCTCTGGCCAACACATACTCACGTAAGGGGGCTCACCGAAACATCACATCCTCTTTCTTCTCCCTTCACTTCCCAGAGGAGGGAGTGGGCGAGGGAGAAGGGGTGCCTAATGGGAAACATGTGTCCTCAACATTCCAGCTATAGCTGCTTGCCCGCTCCCCTGCCCCTGCCCCTTGAGCAGCCTTGTCCTTGGCACTGCCACCTCTGGCCCTCTCCAGCTTCCATTTTGGCCCCAGAGGCCTTGAAGGCCAATGTTCTTGCATCACAGACCCATCTCTTTTATCCACTCATTGCCTCTCTCTGTCCCTGAGAGCCTCCAATCAGGCAGGGAGAGTGATGGGTGGAGTCAAAAAAAATGTGGCTCCCAGTCCTGATCCTGCCACATGTTCCTTGTGTGGCACTGGGCCCATGCCTTCTTTCTGGCCTATTTCCCTATCTGTGTGATGGGCACAGACCCTCTGAGAGTCTTGTCAGCTCTAGGTTTCTCACCAGGCAGCAGACCTGCTTCCCTAAGAGAGAAAAGCAGAATTAACTCCAGCTCAAGGTTTATAGCAGAGACCTGGAAGAAGAGAGGAGGCTGACTTGACCTGTTTAAGATGGAGGGCTGAAAAGGCAGAAGGGTACAAGTAGAGGCTGGGATCTATCTGATCACCCTGGGTTCCCTTTCCTGTGGCTTCTCACTCAGTGTTTATTCAACAAGTCATTATGAAGCAGTAGGTCTGGACCAAGGAAGAAATAGGTCAGGTGCCCAGATAGAGCAGTGGGCAAGGTGGACGCAGTCTGGCTCAACAGAAATTGCAACAAGCCCCCCGTTCCTCAATTACCGTATATACTCGAGTATAAGCCCACCCGAGTATAAGCCGACCCCCATAATTTTACCCTAAAAACTGGGAAAACTTAGTGACTCGAGTATAAGCCGAGGTGGAAAATGCAGCAGCCACTGGTAAATCTCAAAAATAAAAATATATACCCAAAACCATTACAATAATTGAGGAATCAGTAGGTTAAATGCTTTTCAATATTTATTGCTAAAGAAAAACTGTAAACTAGCTGAAGCACTGCCCCCTCAAGCAGACGGCAGAAGACGACTGGAGACTACATGCATTTGATTAGGTGCACCTAATCAAATAACCTGTATGACCCGAGTATATACGATAGGTCTTCAAATTCCATCCATAGCATCTACTCTTCCCTGCAGACTTGGAAAAACTTGGGAACCAATTGTTCAAGGCTACACAGAGAGTTAAAACCTAAAACAGGACTCAAATTCTAATCTCCTGACTGCCACCACCTCCCCCTCACCTTGCCAAAATTCCTCTCCCTAGAATTCTCGACACTCTTTCTGATCTGGAAGGCACTTTAATCATACCTAAGAGCCAGAGGATTTACAAAGGAAGACATAACTGGAAACAAACCAGCCTTCCAGGAAGCTGCCTATCCCAGGTACCCATAAGCAGGACCCACAGCTTCACTCCTGTGTGCCCTCACAGCATTTCACTTGGCCATGCAGGCATACCTTGGGTCCCAGGCTTCCCCCTTTTATCCTTTGTTTATATGCCTCTCTCTGCCACTTGACTGGGGTTTCCTATAGGGCAGAGCCTGCATCTCCTCCATCTCCATATCTCTCTAGGGCAAGCAGACTCAGAGAAGCAATTCAGTGGGTGCCTGTGGCATGAAATTGACTGTGCTGCTCACTAAACAGTTTCTCCTGGGCACGTCCTCAATGCCTGAGCTCTAGAGGCAGGTGGGTTTGTACTGTGTGGTTCTAGCACTCACTAACCTCAACTTGAAGCCACTGACTTAACCTTTCTGTGCCTTGCCTTCCTATTGGTAAAATATCTGTGAGTATAGTAGTGACTTCATAAGGTTTCTGTGATGCACCCCAGATAGTCGCTGGTACATGATAAATGCTCCATACTTGTTGCTTCCTTCTGTTACTACTGCTACCACTCCCACTATAGCAGCCACTGCTACTACCTTTTTAAGCTAGTGATGTATAAAGATATTTCTTGTATAGGCTTCCAGAAGTGGTTATTCCTCATATATGATGGCTGGTCCAAAGTCTGGCACCAGCCTAACTCTTCCCTGACTAGCATGCCTAGGACTTGCCTGGGGATCTTATTAAAATGTATATTCCAATTCAGCAGGTCTGGGTAGGGCTGGAGCCCCTGCATTTCTAACATCCTCCCAAGCAGTGCTGACACTGCTGGTCTAGGGACCACACTTTCTAGCAACCCTTACCAATATTAACTACCAATGATAGCTAGTGTCTATTGAAAACCCAGTAAACACCAGTCCCTGTGCTAAGTGTTCCATATGCATTATCTCCCCCGAATCCTTACAACAGCCCTGAAGGTTATGTAGTGCTATCCCTATTTTATAGGTAAGGAAACAGGCTCAGAGAAATCAAGTGACTTTTCCAAGGTTACATCACTTGGAAGTGGCATAGGCAGGGTTTGAACTCAAGCCAGACTGACTTCCAACCTCTATTTTTTCCCATTCTGGCAAAGAGCCTTCCTGTGGCCTGGCTTCCCCCAGAGGATGTCTGTCCTACTAAGAGAGGACTGCCACACAACATCAAACAAAGTAATAGCAAAATCCCCTCCTTGGGCACAGCTCTTAAGCAGGTCCAAAGCACTTGCCTGCCTGCCACTTCCCTGTTGAAGTTGGCAAGGACTGAGAGAGCATCACAATGGGTGTGAGGTAATGCAGGAGGGTGGAAGAAGGTCCATTGGCTGCCTAGCTCTGGAGTCCTGGGAGAAGTCCCTTGGAGGGGCCCATGACCCAGAAACTGATCCTCATCCCTGAAGGCTCAGGACTCCTCCAAGGTTTCCAGATGCAGGGTCACTGAGTACCACTGGCTCAAAGCCCAAGATGCTGAGGTCTAAACCAGAGGGCCCATTTATGCACTTGGGGCAGAGCAGCAAGCCATCAAGAACAGCAAGCCATGCTCTCATTGGCTCCTTTCTATCAGATAAGCTCATGGCCTAGGTAGAGAGAGCCTGGTGCTTCTGGTAGCTCCATGATTCAGGGCTGCTCTGTCTCAGCTACACATGTATTGTCATACCTCTGGCTCCCTGATCACCTATATTACTCTTCTCAACTAGGCCCATGGCAGTCTTTTTACACATAGTACATATGCTACCATTGCAGGTCTTTCCTGGGTCTCCTAACTGGGAACTATGGATCTGCAGATTATTTTAGAGATATATTTCTGGGATCTGAGACTCCCCTAGAATTGGAGGCCAAACTGTGTAGGGATGACATTTTCTGTGGTTGGCTGTCAATAGCATTTATTGTTCATGTACTCATTCAGCAAATATTGATTGAACACTTACTCTGTGTGGGACACTGAGATGGGTGCTAGGAGTATAGTGATAAGTGAGATAGAGATCTCTGCCTTGGAGACAGGTATGATGATGGGTACCTGTAGCTACTCAGGTACTCCTAGCTACTCAGGAGGCTGAGGTGGGAGGATTGCTTGAGAGTTCAAGGCTGCAGTGTGCTGTGATCACACCTGTGAATAGCCACTGCACTCCAGCCCAGAGAACATGACCAGACCTCATTTCTAAGAGAGAAAGAGAGAGATCGATCCCTGCCTCCAGGAAGCTTCCAAGCTTCTAGTCCAGGGGAGATTCAGTGAGTGAGTGAGCAAACCAATATCTAGACATAAGGACATATAGTGATGCTGAGGCCCAAGGTTCTGCCTAGTCCAATTTCATTCACTCATAAATAGGCACTGCTGATATTTTTGAAGGGATGTCTGAGTGAGGCCCAGGTAAGGGAGGGACTGGGAACCCAAGGTTATACAGAAAATCAGTGGCAATACCACTGAATCCCCAGGATTCAGAGCACTTGGTGTGGGGCACTGACCCTCACATGCAAGAAGTGTTTAAGTGGGCATGGGGCCACTTGATGGAGCTACAGAAGAGAATGGCCACTTTGGGCCTGTGATCTCTGGGCCAAGCACGTTTTTCTTCTTGAAGCCACCCCCACCTCCATCCCTATTCTTAGATCATTCATTTCCAACCCAGATTGCCTATAGGGGAACCTCACCCCACACCCCTCTCACCCCACAGGCAGCTGTTCTCCCTCTCACCTGCTGGGTGGGCTCTGGGCCTTCCTGGGGCCTCACTCCCTGAGAAAGTCCAGCTGGAAGGCCCAGCTGGGGGTTTAAAAGAGGATGGGGCCCATCTGGAGGGGGCCTAGAGTGAGTCCGAGGAGCCAGCAGGGAGGGAGAGTCCCTTGGGAACAGAAGCCAGAGCCAGGGAACTCTCTGACAATGGTGCAATGAGGAAAAGGAAAAGCCAGGTATCTGAGCTGGCATCCATGAAGACCTTCTGAGCCCTGGAGGAACTTTGAAAAGTTGCCTTGGCTTTCCCCACCTCCATCCAAGATGTACTTCCATAGTTTTTGAATATGTGTGAATCTGCAGTTTCTAAGGACCCTTGGCTGGCAATTGAACCCTCTTCTCTTCCCACAACTCTTTGGCACTCTTCTCTTTATTCTCTGGTGGCTACTGGGGCCTAGGCATCTGGCAGTGTGCAGAGAAAGGGGAAGATTAGATCCACCATTAAAGAAGTCCTCTGCTCCGGAGGCCTTCAGTCTCATGGGGGAGACACAGCCTAAATAATTTGCTCCAATACAATGTGGTCAGTGGTCTGAGTCTCCTAGGAGTGAGAGTAGGTCTGTGTGGTGGGGGGAACAGCTGGGAGACTAAGGAAAGGCCTCCCAGGGGAGGCATTGAGAAGAGGTGAAAGATTCTGTGGGCAAAAGGCCATCACAAACCTCCAGGGAGCTGACCTTCCCTGCTCAAATCCCTACTTTCATGTTCTAGTCCCTTCCACTTTGTTTCAGACACATGGCTAACTAGCCACTGTTTTCCTACGTCCAAAGACAGGGAGCTCATTCCCTCTCAAGCGAGAGAGAGATCATCTCAGGATAGCTCTAACTCTAAGAAAGTTCCTTTTCAATTTAGAATGAACTTTGTCCCCTTGTGGTTTCTGCCCATGGGTGACAGTGCTGCCTCCAGGGGACACCTAGGCTCTATCTTCTCTCTCTGCTTTCCGATAGCCCCTTAGAAGCCCAAAGCACCACCATAACTACAACCCCTGAGTCGTCTCCAAGCCCCACCACCCCGGCTCCTTTACCTGTTCCTCATGAGACCAGGGCTCCTACTTCCTCCCCAGTCTGCTTTTGCCTCCCTGGCTGTGCTCCGGTGTGTCTGTAGCACCCTTAATACGTGGGGCCCAGAGCTGACACCATACTCTAGGAGGGCAGTCTATCATCACTTCCTTGTTCTTGAAACTTCACTTCTGTACTCCTTCAGATGCAGCCTATAACTCTGTGGGCTTATTTGCTAGGGCCATACATATCACAGTGCCTCCTGGGCTCTGCTTCCTTCCCTCTCACCCCTTTCCCCTTTGCCAGCCTATATTTGGGGACTGGGTTTTAAGATTCAAGAGTAGGATCTAACATTTCTCCCTGTCATGTTTACTTTGTGAGCTTCAGCCCCTCCCTCTAGTCTGTCAGGAATATTTGTGAAAACAGACTTCGAAAGCCAATGAGATTTGCTCTTCCCACCTACAGTTGGGTCCAGACTTCAAATTTGATCAGTAGGCAGCTATGTGTACACATATGCTACAAGCATTTGTCTCTGTGAATTCATCCTGAGACATTATCAGATGCCTGGTCATAAGTCAGCTTCTCCCATGCTGCCCTGTGGTCCTGGGAGTCTGAAGGAAAGACCAACCATGTCTAGGAGTTGATGTTTGACACCATGGGAGAAGGGGTAAGATGCCAATCCCTCAGTCAGCCAACCTTTCCTGAAGCTTGTTGGAGGCTCAGAGAGAAATGGGGGGATGCTGCAGAGGACACCCAGACATATCAACCACTACTGCCTATGCCCTCTGGGAGCTTCCAGTCTTGTAATAAGGAAGACCGGGTAGGCTCTTAAGGCAATATAATAGGCTGAATAATGTCCCTCAAGGATATCAGGTCCTAATCCCCCAAACCTATAAATGTTGCCTGATTTAGAAAAAGGATCTTTGACGATGTAATGAAGTTAAAGGTTTTGAGATGATCCTGGATTGCCTGGGTGGTCCCTAAATGAACTCGCACAAGAAGGAAGTATTGGCTGGGTGCGGTGGTTCACACCTGTATTTCTAGCACTCTGGGAGGCCAAGGAAGGTGGATTGCTTGGGCTCAGGAGTTCGAGACAAGCTTGAGCAACATCGAGACCCTGTCTCTACTAAAAATAGCCAGGTGTCATGTCATGTTGGGTGCCTATAGTCCCAGCTACTCAGGAGGCTGAGGCAAGAGGATCACATGAACTCAAGAGTTTGAGGTTGCTGTGAGCTATGATGCTACAATACTCTACCCAGGACAACAAAGTGAGACTCAAAAAAAAAAAAAGGAAGTATCCTGGCTAGGGCACCAGCCACATACACCAGAGCTGGTAGGTTCAAATCCAGCATGGGCCTGCCAAACAACAATGACAACTCCAACCAAAAAAATAGCTGGGCATTGTGGTGGGCACCTATAGTCCCAGGTACTTGGGAGGCTGAGGCAAGAGAATTGCTTAAGCCCAAAAGTTTGAGGTTCCTGTGAGCTATGACGCCACAGCACTCTACCGAGGGCAGCATAGTGAGACTATGTCAAAAAAAAAAAAAAAAAAAAGGAAGTATCTTTCTAAGAGGAAGGCAGAGTGTGGCTTGACATGAAGGGAAGGCTATGTGACCATGAAGGCACATGGAGTGCTGTGGGCTGTGGGCTGTGATGTGACCATAAGCCAAGGAATGCCAGCAGCCCCTAAAAACTGCAGAGGCAAGGAGCAGATTCCCCCCTTAACCTTCTAGGGGTGTCTGTAGCCCTGATGACATCTTAATTTGGGGCCATGGATAGTAAATTTGGACTTCCGGCCTCTAGATGTGTGGAAGAATACATTTCTATTATCCTAAGTCATTAAGTTTGTAGTCGTTTGTTGCAGCATCCACAGGAAACTGAGGCAGGTAATAAGGGAGATCAGCATGCAGGAGAGGAACCCAGACCAAGATGACAAACTGTTGACAAAAATCTCAGGCAGGGCTTCCTGGAAGAGGTAAGCCTGGAGTTGGAACTCACAAGTGGTGAGGAGGTTGGGCAGAGGGAAAGGACAGGGTTCCCTGGGCCATGGAAATTGGACAGATCAGGCTTGATATGACCGGAGATCCCTGAGAATGCAGAAGGGAAGAGGGACAGTGTGCATGTGATAGGGCCATATCCTGCCAAGTTGCCACTTTACCTTCTTCCCAGGGAAAGACGAGCAGCACCAGTGGGGTGGCCTTTTGCCATGCTCAAAAAGCCAAGATGTGGTACCAGAGACCTGGTTCCAGGCCCAGCACCACCACGTACCAATGCCTGCTGCCGCTCTGAGCCTTAATCTCCTGGTAGGTAAACGGGGATGCTAATATTGGTGTAATTTCCATGAATATTTTGTCATTTTCCGGCTTCCCATTGTTGCCTCATTTCTTCTTTTGGCTAGATGTTCATAAGCAAGAACAGGCTGTTTCTTTTAAATAAAGGAATCCAAGGGGGATGGGAATTCCAAGACCCCCCTCCTGAGGATTGTGGGTGGGCAGAGTAGAAGGCCGCTCTGATTCTGTGCATACTGAAGGCTGGTGCCCTCTCTGCTTGCCTCCAAGAGCTATGCTGCCCAGGCGAGTGCCCCTTCCTCCCTGGAGGGCCTGTTTTTCCTCCATGGCTCCTCCCTCCTGACCCCTGCCAGTCCAGCTCCCAGGCAGCGGTGGGAAGCCGTGGAGGAGAGTGGTGCTTGGCTATTTATAACATGGGATGTGATAAACACTTCCAGGAGACATTTCCCGATAGACCCAAGTCGATGGAAATTACATAAGCAATTAGATCTTCTGAGCACTCTGCTATCTTCTTGCACTGAGGCTGCCAAAGGCATGTGTGAGCAAGTCTTTCTTGATGGACATTTATACTTCATGAGGATGTAATTGAAATGTTTCAGGTGGACAAGCCCTACCACCCAGCTCCACAACTTATACTATCTCCCTCCAACTGCCAGGGGCTTGGTAGGAGAACTCAGAGCCTCTTCCTCTCAGCCTGCTGTGTTCCTAGGCAAGCTCCTGTCCTCTGTACAAACACAGGACCAGACTAGCTGGTGTTTTGAAGGATGCTGAAAGACTTGAGGACTCCTAAGCCGGGGGCCAAGTGGAGCAAGCCCCAGGCATGGGGGCGGGGAGCCCCAGGCCTGAACCGGAGCCTCACTGCCCCACTGACCTGCCATATCCAGTTGCTTACCTCTAGCTCTTGCTGTGTCTTGGTTTTCCTCTTGTATAGAGTGAGGAAAAAATTCTGTGAGAAAGTGCAGATAAGGCTCACAGCCTGGCCTATGGTAAGCACTCCAGATTTTGAATCCTAGGGTCTCTTTCCCCTCTCTAGTCTACGGTAAGGAATTTGGCTCCTGGTTCTTCTGGCCTCCCCTCCCTTCCTCCCTCCCTCCCATGTCCTCCCCAGCTCCAATGCTGCTTTCTCATTTGTCAGGGTGTGATGAGTCTGGACAGTGGTAATTGTCTCTTGCTGAGGGTAGGAGCAATCTGCTATCTACAAGGCTCACTCTTCTCCTCTCTTCCTGGCCTAAGTGCCAAGACCCAAGTTGATGTCCAGCACTGACCCTTCCCACCACAGTAGGATATTTTGTCTGTCAACATGCCCGGGTCCAACTTCCTCACAGCCTTAGAGCTGGCAGCCTCTGGAGACTGACTCACAACACTCTGGCTGTAATAACCCAGCACATGGCAGCCAAGCAGGCCTGCCTACCAACTTTGTCTATAGGGAACTGGGTAAGATGGATGGCTGATAGCCTGAGGTGGCTAGGGAGCTGAGAGAAGGCCTGGACCCAACTTTACTCTTCCTCCTTAACTCTTATGTTCTCTCTTCAGCCTCCCCCTGAGCTCCTGCCATACCCAGTTGCTTACCTCCATCTTCCACCTCCAGGCCTCTGCCTGTGCTATTCTGTCATCCTCTGTTCCATCTCCTTGTAGTAAGTCCCTGCCCATCATGCAGGTCCCAGGCCAAATATTGCAGTTCTCTCCAAAGCCTATACTCCCAGGGACTTTCGTGTGTCAGATCCTCCTAGTATCAGGGTAAGCTATGGGTCTACACTTTCTCCAGTCCGGTGTGGCCAGCTTAGAATCTCAGAGGAGATGCCCTTGAGAATTTTGGCCAGACAAATACAATTTTTTTTTCCTTTCTTTTTTTTTTTTTAATTTATTTACTGTTTTATTAAATCATAGCTGTGTACATTAATATGATCATGGGGCACCATACACTCGGTTCATAGACCGTTTGACACATTTTCATCACAGACAAATGCAATTTAACAGTAGCATCAGGGTGGTCAGTATAGGGGACAGGGAGGCAGGTATAATCTCTTCCCCCAGGAGCAAGCAGAAACTGGCCAGGGAGGGAGGATCTCTTTTTAATGCAAGAAACAGATGCAGAAGGGAGGATGGAGTCAGAGGTAGTCAGAGGAAGCACGAAGAAGAGACAGCTTAGGGCGGCTCCTGTGGCTCAGAGGAGTAGGGTGGTAGCCCTATATACCAGAGGTGGTGAGTTCAAACCCAGCCCTGGCCAAAAACTGCAAAAAAAAAAAAGAAGAAGGAGGAAGAGGAGGAGAGACAGCTTAGAGTCAACTTTAAGGGTATTCAGCAATCAGCAATCACTCAAAGAATCTCATTATGGGTTCCCTGGGAATACTGCTATGTATATGGCAAGGGGTCTGCTCTAATGTGGGGCCTAGAAAATAGGCCCTGCAATCAGACCACCAGGTGACCAGCTTTGTGATCTTGGCCAAGTCACCTATTCTCTCTGAGTCTCAGTTTCTTCATCTGTACAATGGAGATAGGAGTCCCTACTTCATAGAGCTATTGCAAAAAGTAAATGATATAATATGAACTCTTGGCGACAGCACCTGTGTGCAAGTGCTTGGCCTCAAAATTGAGTAATGAATTCTTTTTGTTGTTGTTGCAGTTTTTTTGGCTAAGGCTTGGTTTGAACTTGCCACCTCCGGTATATGGGGCTGGCGCCCTACTCCTAGAGCCACAGGTACCACCCAGAATAATGACTTCTTAAAGGGACTCTCAGTTTAAATTTTTTTTTTTTTTTATCCCAAAGGAATAAGGCTAAGTGACTACAGCATAGCTACAGGTTACATATCAGGAAGATTCCCAGATGATAAGGACTTAGAATCAAGAAACCTTTACAGAGGAAGGTCCTCTAAGCAATTGACATCTGAGCTAAAGTAGGACAGACCTGGTCATAAGAAGAAATGGGGAAGTGAGTTACAGACAAAGGGAAGAGCAAATACAAAGGTCCTAAGTCAGGAAGCAACTAGTAGGTTCAAGGCACAGAAGAGACACGTGTACATGAAACAAAATAAGTCAGGGGAAAGTGATCCAGATGAAGCCAGAGGTGTTAGCAGGGGCCAAACTGTAGATAGCCTTGCAGATGGTGGGTAAGGACTTCACATTTTCCTCTGAGTGACATGGGAAGCCTTGGGAGGTTTCTCAGCATGGAGTAACATAACTGACTTGGGACTGTGATAGATCACTCCACATTTGTGTAACAGTTGGGAGAGGACAAGACTAAAAGCCGGGAGACTGTGAGGATGCTGCTGATCAAGGCAAGAGATGAGAGTGGCCTAGATAAGAATAGCAGCAGTGGAAGTGTGAAGAGGTTGCAGCTGGGATTTATTTAGAGGTAAAGATGGCAGGACTTGCCAATGGACTGGAATAAGAAAGAACATTTACTTGGCATCTGTTACATTTTCACCCATCACCTCCCTGACTCCTTACAACTGCTGTATGAGGTCAAGATCATTTACCTCTATTGGACTGAGGAGAAAACTTAGGCTCAGAGAGGTAAATGACTTGCCCAAAGTCACACAGCAAGGAAGTGGAAGACTGAGACTAATTCCAAAGCTTACCTGCTTTCCCTAACACTGTCACTAGGGCTTGGGCTAGGCCAGGCCCTTGAGTCCTGCTTTCCCAGACATCAGCTCCCTAAAGAGGAGTTTCTGCTGCTGCCATATTCTAAACCTCACCTCAAGTGCTGCTCTGCCCATCTCATTCTTGTCTCTCACTCCTGAGACCAGCCACTCCCACAACCTTCATGTCTTCATCTGGAAAATGCAGGAACAGTCGGTTGCCTCTATGGCAATGTAAGGACTAAATGAGACAACAAGATGACACATTAAAAACTCCCTGCCCAGAGCCTGGCACACTCCCTTCCCTATTCTCTCTCAGCTGCAAAACCCACCTGGGGCTCAGATGCCAGCAAGCATCCCCCAGCTGCCCTGTTCCTCCCTTCCCCACCCAGTCCCTGCTCAGAAGCCAGCACCTCAAGGCAGGGCCCATTTGGGTGTCCCCCACTCTCTTTCTGTTCTTGTCCATTCCTTGGGGCTCAGGCATATGAGATGAGTCCTGTCATGCAAGAAGGATGCAGAAGCAAAAGGAAATGCTAATTTCCTCTGACATGGTGTTTTTTATCCCCACAAAAAACAAACATAACTGACACCCACTCTGTGGGGAGCCCTGCAATCCCCTTTGGGAGACAGAGAGGGAGTAAAATATCTACCTCCTGTCTTGACCCTCCATATCCCAAGCCTCCTCCCTCAAAAGCTCACAAATGTTCCATACTGAAAGGAAGCATTGGCTTGCTCTGACACAAGACTCTTATGTACATCTGGGGAAATTGAGGCTCAGAGACATGGGACTTGGCCAAAGGCACATAGCTAGTTAACAGTGGGGCAAGAAATGAAATCCCTATCTCCATTCCTAGTAGTGTGCCTTTGTCTCTAGTTGTGACCACACTGTAACTGGCCCATACATGGCATGAGAGCTCATGTATCCTCCCTCACTAGACTCCTCTATTCTGCATAAGAGGTAGGGAAGAAGCTGGTGGGTGGGGGACAGTTTATGTTCATAGTTTCTCACAAGCCCCTGACCATGCTCCTAGGACATGAGGCTCCACTCTGGGTCACCCAAAGGAAGGTCTCATCCCACAAGATGTGTGAGGCTAGGGACCAGGAATGCATGCTACCACTGCCCTCTCCCCATACCTACCTACTTTCCTTTCTAGAGCCTAACTTCTCCCCAGGTTACCTGGCACCCGTTCTGCTCCCTCTTGGCAACCCCATCATTGACCCCAAACCAAGGCCCCTCCCACTCAAGCCAGGAAGACCGAGAGGGCACACAGAGGCCATGAGGAAACTCGTGCTGAGCCGTCCCTTGGGGACCTCACATTGGTGAGCAAGAAAGAGGCCATGGCCTCTGGGGGCGAGAGAGCCAGCGCGGGATTATGGGCTCTTCACTCGGAAATGATTGGTCGTGACAAGCTCACTGCAGGAACAAAGCCATGTGAAATTGACCTCATCACCAGCGATCAGATCAGATTGTTTAGTGTGAGGGGAATGTGAGGGGGTGTTCAGCTGGGCAATGACCTAGTTAGGGCCTTAAAGAGGCAGAGCAGCCGCCCCACTCTGGTGAGGGGGAAGCAAGAGGCCTCCTGGGGAGGCCCCCACAGAGCTGCAGGTTTTGGGAGGCTGTTCCCATGCAGGCCCTTCAGCATGCCCTGAGGGTAGCTGAGCACCAGGCTAGGGTCCAGCCTTAGGAGAGTGAGAGACAGTGATCACGGGAGCCATGGCAGGAACCAAGGGCATGGTTCCCACACCTGTCCAATAACAAAGAGTGCAGAAACTGGGGGAGCCAGGAGGGTAGGCATTTGGGGAGACCCCAGGGAGCAGGAGCTGAATTTACTTAACAATTATTTATTTACTACATCTCATATGCTATTATGAATACCTTATACAGCATCCCAATGAAGTGGGTACTATTATGATGCCCACTTTATAGATGTGGAAAATTAAGACTCACAAAGCTGTTATGTGGCCCAGGCCAAGCAATCTGGTTCTGGAGTCTGTGGTGTTAACCACTACATTCTACTGTTTCTTCTTTCTTGACAGCTTTGACCAAATGTAGCAGGCCAAATAAAGATACAAGTAGAAGGAGGTGGCCAGTGCTTTTGAGGCCTTCCTTTCCCATCAGGCCCTAGGGGCACCAGAAGGCCCAGGGTCTGAGGCAGGGAAGAAGAGGACTGTCAGGAACTTCAGAAACAGGTGCCTGCTTTCTGCTTGGATCCTGTTTCCTGACACTTGCATGAGGAACAGAGAGGGGAGGGAGAGGGAAGGGACATGTGGCCAGCTGGGCAGAGCAGGCCCCTTTCTGCCAAGTGCTGCCTTAGGGAACATGACTCCTGCTGCCTAAGAGGTACAGGGGGGATGCCAGAAGGGGGGCAGGCCTTCTAGCAGGGCACATGGTGTTAACTCTTTCATCTGTGATAGGTATGCAAAAAGCTCTGCACAGGGCCTGGCACGGAGGAGGAAGGCGCTTACGAAATGTGCAGCAAATGGCAAAATCCACTGAGGATAGGCCCAGAGCAACAGCTGCAGCATGAAGGATCCTGGTTGGCTTCTGGGAATTGTTCCAGGGAGGCCAATAATCTCCCTTTGAGGACTTGAAACATAGAAGAGACCCCTGTCACCCCAAGGAGTTCACAAGCCCCTGAGGCCAGGGCCTGGGTGGAATCTTCTATAGGCAGTTGCAAGGGTACCAACTCTGATGGAAGCTGAGGGGTAGATGTGGAACTGGTCTGGCCAGGCCAAGCTCCTTCGTAGTTCAGTGCAGGCTGAGTTGAGGCTGGCAGGATCTCAAGACCTCATGCTTACTTGCTAGGGGATATGTGGCTGCTCTCCAGGCCTGTATTCAGCTGTGTGCCTCCCTTCCTGGTGCCACCAGTCTTCCATGTGCCCCAGGGCAAACCTATCTGCTGTCTGACTCCATCTGCCTAGTCCCTTGGGCACTTGAGGAAGGACTTGTCAAGGACTTGGTCTCCTGGGCAGGGATGGGCCAGCCTGCCTACTGCCATGGCCTGTTTCCCAGTTTCCTTCCTGTCTTCCCTATTTCCTCAGGCTGGGCCAGCTTCCATTTCTCCAACCCTGTCTCAGACTGAGTTTCTCAGACATCCTGGTGGGGCTTCATTTGTGACCAGAAACTCCTTGCTGGAATATTACTGATGCCCTTATTGACTCCCTCCTGAGTTTGGTCTGTGTGAGGGTACCCTCTCCCAGCATTCATTACAACTACTGTGGGCTAGAGGGCCTCTAATTCTCTCCTGAGAACCCATATTGAGAGGATGTAGGCAGAAAAGAATCTTGATTCTTAAGGGAAACCTCAGAAGGACTTCTAAGGGGCAGAGGTAGCTGGGGTGATCTGGGTGATCCCAAGGACCACAGTTAGGACCTGTGGATAGATTACATGGGGACAGAGATTTCAGTCCACTTCAGAAAAGGGCTATCAGGTTGAGCTATTCTGCAAAAGGACAGCTGTCTCAGAGTCAAATAAGACCCTTGTCCCCAGAGGTATGTGAGTATAGGCTAAATGAACAACCATGAGAGATGCTGTAAGAGGGCCTGTGAAAGAAGGGTAGGACTATTCTATCCCTACATCCTTCTCGGTGTTTATTGCAATCATTACAGCCCCACAGATGTTTTGTCCTCTGCTCAGCTCTCCCCATCAGAATATCTATGCAAGTTCTCGAAGTTAAAGACAGAAACAAAAAGGCCAAGAGCAAATTCAAGGCATGGGTAGAGAGGAGAAATAGAGGACAAAAGAGACAAGGAGAAAAGCAGGAAGGAGGGAACAAGAACAATGACAGAGAAAGGAAGGCATAGAGATAAACAGAAAATGAGCTGGTGCGGTGGCTTGTGCTTGTAATCCTAGCACTCTGGGAGGCTGAAGTGTGGGGATTGCTTAAACTCAGGAGTTTGAGACCAGCCTGTACAAGAGTGAGACCCCATCTCTACTAAAAATAGAAAAGCTGAGGCAAGAGGATCACTTGAGCCCAAGAGTTTGAGGTTGGTGTGAGCTATGACACCATGGCACTCTACCTAGAGGGACAGTGTAAGACTGTCTCAAAAAAAAGAGAAACAGAGAAAGGAACAGAGAAACAAAGAGAAAAGGAGAAACAAAGATAAATGGGGAGACAGAAAAGAGAGACTCAGAGACATCAAGCCAAAGGCAGAGGCAAAGTTGGAGACAAAGAACTGCTCCATGAGCTTCGTTTTCCTTTGTCTCTGTCCTGGTGGCTTTGAGGTTTCTGAGGAGCTTTATTCCCTAGCTAACCTGTAACTCTACAAGCTGCTTCAGAGGTGAGGGAATGGCCCCAAAGGGCAGCTGTGTCAGCTTCATGGGTCAAGGCCTTGAAACATGTGCCTGAGGCCAGAGGGGCCTTAGGAAAGACCTGGTCCAGGCCACCAAGACTCTTCCCTGCTGTGTCTTTGGGCAAAGATAGGCTTCTAGTAGTGTCCCAGATGAGAAAAGCCAAGAGGAGACCCAGGGGGAGGTAAACTCTGCCTTCACACCTACAAGAGCTGTCACTGGGTAGAGGGAGTAGACTGGGGTCTGGTGGTCCCAGGGAGCAGAGATGGGACCCACGGCAGGCAGCCAAATGGAGGCAGCAATCAGCTCTATTCAGGGAAGAATGTGACAGCCAGGAGCTTCTCACAGAGGAATAGGGCAAGAGAGGCCAGCTCACTGCCTGGTGGTGGTGCAGAAGGGCCCTACTCATCCCATGGGAATGAGTTTGACAGCTTCAGAGCTTAACAGAGTAGCCAGTTCTGTGAATCCTGGGTCCTAGGTGACACATCTTTCTATCCCAAAGGGGGAATCCTGCTGTGTTACTTTAAATAGCCACGCTTTCTAACAAGGCTTTTATTCACACTTTTTACATAAGTATAAAAAATTTTACAGAATTTTTCTTTGTTTCTATCTTAAGAATTTTTATGTATCTACATAGTAATCTCTGTGACTGTGTAACTGTAGTATTTATGGATTTCTACATATATTTAGCTCTGTATCCTTTTTATCTATGCATCTAACTAAATACCTCTATATCTAAGGAACTATCTATGATTTACAAGGGCTGTCCGGGAAGTTCCAAGCCATGTATGTCTACATCTCTTTACTGAGTATCTATAGCTCTGTGTCTGACTATTTCTCTGTGTATCTCTCTCTACACTTAGAAGTATGGTAGATGGAGATCATGGGGGGTTTACAGCCCTCACTTCCTGAGCTGCTTGCCTTCATATCATTTGTGTAAGTACTGCCCTCCCAGTCTGCTTCCCACAGTGCAGTAGCTATCCTAGGCTTGGGCCAACGGGTTACCAGAAGGATCCTGGCCAAAGTCCGAAAGGCCACCCTCACAAACCAAAAGCAGCCCTCTGTCTGCATCTGGGGTTGAAAAAGGAAGAGCAGGAATAGAATCCTGGGGAGTGTGGAGTCATGGGGGGGTGGGAGACAGGGGAATGTGAGAGTTGTTACTAAGTTGTTAATTTTAATTTGGGGAGGCAAAATGTCCAGACTAGTAGCCCAGCACTGCCATTAACTTGCTGTGTGATTTAGGATAAAGCCCTGCTCCTCTCTGGGCTTCACTGATCCCATTCATACATTGAACATCTTTAAGGGTCCTTCCAAAGCTAATGCCCTTAAAAGGGCAATAGTCATCAAACCTTTTAAATCATGGACTCTTACCACTAGAGCATTTTGAGTACACTAATTCAATTATATTCACAGGGATTTATTTATACATAATGGTTAGTGGTTAAAAACACAGATTCTGGGGCCAGCCTGTGTGAGTTTGCATCCTAGCTCTTCCACTGGGCAGGTGACCTAATCTGTCTGTACCTTAGATGCCCTCTGTAGAAAAGTGGAGATAGTATAATAATACTACTTTCCTCTATATCAGTGGTTCTCAACCTTCCTAATGCCACGGCCCTTTAATACAGTTTCTATGGGTCGCGACCCATAAGTTGAGAACTGCTGCTCTATATGATGTTGTAAGGATCTTCTGAGTTAATACCGGCAGCATTTGAGACAGAGTGTGTATATGTGCTGCTGTTACTACTATACTTGCATTACTTTACTATTAATAATTGATTATACATATCACAAATGATATGTTGAATGTCAAAATTATGAAAGAATGAGGTAAAAATACATAAAGTATATACTGTAATATTTTCTTCTTACTTCCCAAATGGGTTGCTTAGCGCACATCAATTTGGAGGTGACGATTCTAGAGTTTACATGGAACCCCTTCTCTGGCCTTCTGACTGACTCTACTAGAGAAGCCTGAGTTTGAGGCTGGGCTCCCCTGTACTGACCATGATGCCCCTCATCACACAGCCACTCCTGGGGCTGCTGCATCTCTGCCCCAGAACCCAATGGCTAGCAGCACCTCAGGCCTCCCCCCCCACACACACACACACAGCTGGTGGGCTCTGCTGCCCACATCCCAGGCCTGCAGCTTTTCCTCAAACTAGAGCCAGAGGTAGATGGAGCCCCTTCCTCTTTCTCTCAGCCAGGCCCACTGTGTAGGCCACCAACCTCTGAACCACAGTGCCAGTGAGCCAAGCCCAAGGCTCCCAGTTGGCATGAATCACTATCAAATGAACAACAAAGGCTCACCATTATTGAGCACTTGTTATGGACTTTTCTTAAGCAGTTTACCTGCATTGTCTCTTTGAATCTTCCTAAGGTTCCTATGAGGCAGATGCTCTTATTCCAATTTGACTGATGCTGGGAATCACATTACAAGTAAGTGAAGGAGCAGGGAAAAAATTTCCAGCAGTCTGATTGGACAGCAGCCTCTTAACCACCTTGTAATGTGGAATGAACAAACGAGGGAATGAGCTCTCTGTCCCCCTTCACACTATCCCAAGGCACCTGCTACTACCTTTCTTAATTCTGGGCTTGCTCTCTCCCCAGCCTAGAGAGAAATGCCCCAACCCCAGCCTAGAGAGAAATGCCCCAAACGCTCGGCTTCCCGCCGTTTAGCTCCAGGTCCCCAGGCCAGTGGGTCTGTGCCCAGAGCTCATCTGGCCGCCTCCGCCTTCCCCGAGCCCCGCCCCGCAGGTAAACCACTCCCCGTTCCTGCTCCCGAGCGCCAGCCCATTCCAATTAGCCCAGGCTCTGTCCGCTGAGCTGGAGACGGCCTCGCCCCTCCGCAACCTCCCTCACTCGGCTCCCACGTGGGGAGCCCGGCCTCGCAGCTCCTTTCACAGCGCCCTCCTCCATTGTCCCCGGACTGTCACTCATGCATGCATTAGCATTTCTAAAGCCCATTTCGCAGACGCTTTGGCCCAGCCAAAAGGGGACTCACTTTGAAACATAGGTTTTGGGAAAGGGTGCTTCCTAGGCCACTAAAACGGCCCATCTTTGGGTCCTTAATTTTTTAGGCCTCAGTCTGTTAGCCGATGAAATGGGGAGAACTATTCTCCCTCATCTCGAGTTTGGGGACACCTGGAGCTTCTCAACTCCAAGAGTGGTGGGGAAACAGAGCAGCCCATGGAGCCTAATACAACTGCCCGGCCTGTTTGGATCCCCATTTTCCTCCCACATGCCACGGGAAATGTGGAGGTTTTGTCAAAACTAGTTTTCCTTGACCTAACCCAAGCAGCCTTTGTTAAGGGGCTGGCAGGATGGGGCATGAATGGGGGTGACTTATTTGCCCTGGCATCTGAAACCCTCCTCAACAACTTGGATGGAGAGACAGCGCCACCAAGTGGCTGCCTGGACCGTATGCCAATCTTCCCTGGGTGGGTCCTCGCACACCTGGTTGCTGGGCAAGCAATAGAGGAGTCTTACCAAACAAACACTTTCAATTTGTGGAATTTGAATCATTTTAGCTGTTTCAGATCCAAAGCTAAATAAAAAGCTGGTGGTCAAGAGTCTCAACCTGCTCAGCAGAACCTCATCTCTCACCCCTACTGCTGCCAGGGACTCATTCTTGCTCCAAGCTCTGTGACCAACTGACCAAATCTTTCCCCTCCTTGGGCCTCACTTTTCTCCATTTGGAAAAGGCAAAACATTTCCCAGCCACTCCCCACCCTGCACCCCTCCCACCTCCCTCACTCTCCCACCCTCCTCACCTCCCCACCAGCTCATGCTCCTCCTAGTGAGCTGGGGAAATGGACATTAGCTTGGGAGTTCCCTTTTTGTGGATTGAAGAGAGGGTGTGGGTTTGAGGACCAGGCAATCCTCCAACTCATTTAGCCACTTGGACCCTGCAGATAGACTCTAGCTCCATCCATATGCTCCTGCTGCTGACCAGCCCTTCTGCATACCAGGAAATGGGACTCCCCTCTCCTCATGCCTGCTTTCTCTGGTTCCTACCCTGCTTCTATACTCTTCTTGCTTCCTACCTCTCCCTACCCTTATTTATAGGCTGCTAGGATTTCTCTTCAGGCCTGGTAGGGAGCAAAATGAGACAAAGGTTATCCTTGTCTCCAATTAAAGTCCCCTCTACCTGGTTCCCCTCTTGGGCTCCTTCTGAATCCCCTTCACCCAAAGAGTACAAACAGCCGGCCCTGAAATTCTGGACAACTAAGCCGGCATCCTCCTAAACCTTTGACCTCTTCCAGTGGGCTCTCCCTCTGTGTTAGGCAAGGGCAAAGGGGTTCTAAATTCCCTTTGGTCTGGGGCGAAAGGGGAGGGAGATTGGGCCTAGAGGCTCTTTTGTCTGAAGTCTGCTTAGGCCACCCGAAATCCTGGAGTAATAGAGCAGGGGAGAGGAGGAGGATTGGAGGAGGAGGGAGTGGGAGATGCTCAGCTCTGTGATGTAGTGTGGCATCTAAGCAATCTCCAACCCATACTTTTTCCTGGTCCAGCAGAAGGAGCTGAGGTCAGGCCCACCAACATGGATATGTAGCATCAAGGGCAAGGCCCTGCTGGTCTTTTAGCCTTTCTAGCTCTGCTCTGAGGAATTCAGAGGGGCTGTGGGGCATGGGGTAGTGTGTTTAAGGGCAGGCCCTCCATCCCAGACCAGTTATACTCAGTCTCTTATTTTTACTGGAGTTCCTGATGATATTTTGCCCAGAGAAAGTATAACACCACCAAAAAATGAAGCCTAAAAGCACTGATTTAGCTTTTCATTTAGCCCAACCCACATTTTACAAAGGAGGCCCCTAAAGGTAAATTAAGGTGGCCCTAACATCTAGCATAATTCACTTTCAATTTATATATGACCACACTGTAAGACCTGCAACCTTCTTTTTTAAAAAAATATTTTTGAGACAAGGTCTCACTCTGTCACCTAGGCTGTAATTCATTGGCACAATGACAGCTCACTGCAACCTCAAACTCCTAGGCTCAAGTCCTCCTCTACCTCAGACTCACAAGTAGCTGAGACTGTAAGCATGTGCCACCTATGCTTGGATAATTTTTAAATGTTTTGTAGAGATGAGGGTCTCACTACATTGCCCATGCTGGCCTCCAAGGATCCTCTGCCTTGGACTCCCAAAGTGCTACAATTATAGGTATGAGCCCTTGCACCTGGCTCTGCCACCTTCTTAAGCTATCTATGTAAGTTGTCACCCAAGCAACAACAAAGCAAGTTGAGAATTTGCTCAAATATTGAGAATTATTTAAAATCATAGTTAACTCTCACAATGAGGTGTAAGCAAAGGGATAATCCACAAAATTGGCTAATTGTCTTTGCCTGTTGTCCAAACCAGTACGTCTATATATTCTTGTGCAAATTTTGATTAATTTTCATCAGGGGTTTAACAATAGCTTGGCAAATGTTTGACATGAAGAAGCAAAATAGGAAAATCCTTGCCTTATTTTGAGTTTAAAACATGAAAGATGCAGTTCTGAACACAAAGGTATACTCATGGCGCATGTAGGGCTCCTCATTGTCCCTAAATTCAGGTAAGGTTCAGGTATTCTAGGCCCTCAGGTATTCTCAGCCCTCTGTGGACCATCATGTACCACAGAACAACTTGCAGGTGCACACTGTCACAGATTCTTGATTATCCTCATGTAGATTATCCCTAGAAAAGATTTAATCCTGGGCTACTTTCTCTAACCAATCATTGATGGACTCTCCTGAAAATAATCTAATGTTAGAAGTGGCTTGAGCAGTACTTATCAAGCGAAGCTATCTGCTAAAAGTGGGATCATGCAGGCCAAAGGCAAAGAGAAATAGTTGGTGGGCTAAGCCCTGGTTTAAATTATCCATGGCCCTGATTAGCTCCACCCTCCCAGCCCACCTCTCCACGCTCCCAATGTGGATAAGTAGAAAGAGCTTTCTGCTACTAATTCTCACTGAATGTGATATCAGGCAAACCAGTTTTCTCTCTGAGCCTGTTTCTTTATCTGTAAGAAGAGAGTTGGGAGTAAACTACAGGGCGACTCCTGCGGCTCAAGGAGTAGGGTGCCATCCCCATATACCAGGGGTGACGGGTTCAAGCCCGGCCCCAGCCAAAATTGCAACAACAAAAAACTACAGATTAAGAAAGTGAAAAAACAATTCACAGAATAGGTGATAATATTTGCCGATCATACATCTAATAAGGGTCTAGTAACCACAATGTGTAAAGAATTCTTACAACTCAAGAATAAAAACTAAGGCTGGGCATGGTGGCTCATGCCTATAATCCCAACACTCTGGGGGGCCGAGGCTGGTGGATTGCTTGACCTCATGAGTTCAAACCTAGCCTGAGCAAGAGTGAGACCCCACCTGTAAAAACGCTTAAAGCTCAGCGGGGTATTGTGGTGGATGCCTATAGTCCCAGCTACTTGGGAGGCTGAGGCAACAGAATCACTTGAGCCCAAGAGTTTGAGTTCGCTGTGAGCTATGATGCCACGACACTCTACGGGGGGCAAGAAAGTGAGACTCTGTCTACAAATAAATAAATAAATAACAAATAACCCAATTTTTTTTTAAATGAGTAAGAGAAATTTGGAGAAGTAGACATTTCTCCAAAGAAAATATGCTCAACATCATAATCATGAAGGAAATGTAAGTCAAATCCACAGTGAGACACGACATCATACCCACTAAAGATGGCAAGACTTTTTTTTTTTTTTTGAGACAGAGTCTTATTAAGTTACCCACTGTAGAGTGCTATGTCATCGTAGCATAGCAACCTCAAACTCTTGGGCTCAAGCAATCCTCTTGCCTCAGCCTCCCAAGTAGCTGGGACTGCAGGGGCCCACCACAACGCCTGGCTACTTTTCCTACTTTTAGTAAAGATGGTGCCCCACTCTTGCTCAGGCTGGTTTCAAACTCCTGAGGTCAAGCACTTTACCTACCTTGGCCTCCCAGATTGCTGGGATTACAGAATGAGACACCATGTCCAGCCTTAGAAGTTTTTTAAAAAAAACTCAGAAAACAAAAAATGTTGTTACAGATGTAGAGAAATGGGATAGGTGAGGGGGCTGGCACCTGTAATCCCAGGACTCTGGAAAGCAGAGGCGGGTGGATACTTTGAGGTCAAGAGTTCGAGACCAGCCTAAGCACAGTGAGATCCTGTCTGTACTAAAAAAATAGAAAAACTAGCCCAGTGTTCTGGCAGGCACCTGTAGTCCCAAGTTACTCTGTAGGCTGAGGCAAGAGGATCCCTTGAGCCCAGTAGTTTGAGGTTGCTGTAAGCTATAACACCATGGCACTCTAGCCTAGGGCAACAGAGTGAGACTCTCTCTCTCCAAAAACATAGAAAACAAAACAACAACAACAACAACAACAACAACAACAACAAAAAACAGATAATAAATAAATGAGAATCCTTAGGTGGAAATGTAAAATGGAGCAGCCACTGTGGAAAACAGTCTGGCATTTAAATATAGAATTACCATAGATCTAGCAATTCCACTCCTAGGTATATACCTAGGAGAAACGAAAGCACGTGTCCGTGCAAAAACTTGTACGTGAAGGTTCATAGAAGCATTTTTCACAATAGCCAATAGGTGGAGATGACCCAAAAGTCCACCAATTAGTTAATGAATAGACAAAATGCTGTGTATCCACACAATGGAATACTATGTGGCAATAAAAAGGAATGAAGTACTGATCCAGGCTATAACATGCATGAACATTGAAAACATGCTGGGTGAAAGAGGCCATATACAAAAGGGCACACATTTTATGATTCCATTTATACAAAGCGTTCATAATCCACAGATCCATAGAGACAGAAAACAGATTAGGGGTTGATAGGGGCCCCCAGGTAAAGGGGAACAGGGAGTGACTACTAATAGATACAAGGTTTCTTTTGGGGTGATGAAATGCTATGGAATTAGATAGTGATAATGGTTCACATACTAAAATACAGAGTTGTGCACTTTTAAAGCGTGAATTTTATGGCATATGTATTATATTTCAATCTTTTTAAAAAGAGTGAACTATAGCAGTAGTTTACAAATTTGGCAGAATCACAACTACTCCAGAACAACCCCTCCTCCTGGTGATTCTGGGCCTGAAAGTCTGTATCTTTAACATGCCCCTGGGGTGGTTCAGATATAGCAAGGGTTGGGAACCACGGAACAGCTCTAACATTCTGAGGCCCTGCCTGTGTCTGTAATGAGAGGTACCTGTAAACAGTTGCACACAGCCCCTTTCTCTGTGGGAGCTGGCCCCTCTCAGGTTCTGCACGCTCTGAAACAGTCAGACCTCACACCCCAAGAAGGACCTGTTGCATTAGACACAGAAACAGACCTCTCTTGTGCTCCTAAGGCTGCAGGGGGTTTTCCGACCTCTGAGGCAGGTCTGCTGTTGTTGCCCCCCCCAGGTGTGTGGGAGCTCCTCACCACTCCCCCCACCCTGCCTCCTTACTCAGCCTGAGATCCATTGCCCTTTACTCTAGCCATGCCAGCAGGACATGTGGTGGAGGAACTCAAACCCACTGGGGGATCTAGCAGGGGAGGGGGCCACAGGGACGACCTTCAGGTGTTTGGGAAAGCACTTGCCTGAGGCGGTTTAGCGCTAGTGCCTGGATCAGACAGACTGGGAGGAGGGAGCTCTTAGAGAGGCAATCCTGGCCCTGCCTTCAGCAGGAGGCGCAAGCAGATGAGCACTTCTGGTACTCTTCATTGTGAGTGAGGACATGAGTGTATGTATAGTCCTAACAAAGCCCAAGGTTCAGCTGTAAGCTGAGGTGCTAGGGCCTTGCCTCATCGGCAGCTCAGCTCATACTCTGCCCTCACGATCACTGCAATAATCACAACACTTTCCATTGATCCAGGGCCCACTATATGCTTGGCCCAATGTGACATGCTTTGAGATACTTCATTTAATCCTTACAACATCTTTTTTTGGTAGAAATTACTCTTCGTACTGTACCTGAGGAATGAGGAAACCAAAACTCATTTATAAACTTAACTAATATTTATTGAGCACTTATTATGTTCTAGGTCCTCTGCTAGGTACTGGGGATACAGAAGTGAATGAGGTCTGGCTCCTTTCAGAGATTACATTCAGTCTCCAAGCAAGGAAAGAACTTTCTAGAAAGAGGCTTGGGCTGTGGTAGCAAGATAAGTCCACTTGAGTGCACAGCACAGGTCCTCCTCCCTCAGGCTGCCCCACCTGCACCACATGCGCAGGTCCCTCAACTCAAAGCCCTATAACTGCGTCTGTTCAGGAACGTGAAGAGAGCATAATCCCAAATAACAGTTGTTTACACCCTGGCAGCATGAATTCTGCCAGTCTCATCCCATCGCATTATTTGGCTGCTGATTTTTTCTTTTTTTTGTTTTTTTTTTTTTTTTTTTTTTTTTTTTTTTTATTAATATTTAGTTTTTTTAATTTTGATTTTGATGGGC